>RJWT010007745.1:9400-27333 GCA_004365215.1 Cuniculus paca | reverse complement strand
AGGGAAGCTGCTTTGTTAAAGACAAGAGGGGCAAAGGTAGACTTTGGTGTGCTTAACTTCCCCATTGCATTTTCCCAGGGGTCTTTGTGGGCTCCCACTGAAACCCTAAACCTCCTTAGTCTCAGTGTGATAATCGAGGTTCTAGGATAGCTGACCACAAAGAGTAATGTAGGCATACATATTTGGAAACAAACGTTGAGGAGCACAACTTTGTTCCAATAACTACAAAACCTCCATTTCTATAGTGAGGAAGCTAACATCATTTAGCCTCTACTTAGTATTGGCTAATCCTGAACATAAATGTATGTGAAGGCACTAGATGGTGTATGGTCCTCCGCTATTGTTTTTGAGATGATCCAAAATATGCTCACCTGAATATTCTGTTTAGAGTACGATCAAAACATAAAAGCAAACATAAAAACAAAACTGTATCACAGCAGTAGATCCACAAGAATTTGCTAATTACCCCCCCCCAAAGATTTCCTCTAAACCTTTTTGATTAAAATTAATTTCCAGAACAGCAATGAAATCCCAATGTTCCTTCTCAAAAGTTTGTAAGATATGTGTCACATCTTTTGAAAAGTTACTTTTCTTTGGGAGTAAAGAATGAATTATGGGTATAAAAGTGAATGATAAATCCACCAAGAATATAGCTTCATCTCAGTCTCTACCTCTACTGGGACTCAACCATGCCTGGGGCCCCAGGAAAACCAGGGAGATTTCCACAAACATCTGACCAGAGGCCTATTTGCATGAATCAAGTTGTAGGACATTGGTTTGGTATGAAGAGCAAGAAAGAACTCTATGAACCTGAAGTTGCAGAAGCTGCATTGCTTGTGACAAGAAGGAAAGAGCTACATGAAACGTAGGGTAGGAAGGCTTGTGCATTTCTCAAAACCATTATGAGAGAGAGAGGTAATAGGTCAATGGTTCCCAAAGGCACAAAAAGACACCTGCTATAGACTGAATGTGGTTTGAGAATATTCCCCAAAATTTCCTGTTTTGGAAGCTTGATCCCTGTAGCAATATAGGAGTTGGTGGAATCCATAAGAGGTGGGATCTAGTGGAAGATTCCTAGGTCGCTGGCAGAGTTGACTCAGAAGGGATTGAGGTAGCTATGCTGGAATTCCTAACCTCTCATGAGTCAAGAGATTATGAGCCACTCTAACTCCTGAATCGGTTATTAGCTTCCTGTTTGATGATGAAACCTCTTTCTCCTATATGCACTCCTACCATTGCCATCCACAACCAAAGGAGTCACTCACCAGAGCCTATACCATGCTTGGACTTTCAACCTCCAAAACTGGGAGCTCAAAAAATCTCTTATATATAAAGTTAGCCTGCCTCAGCTATTTCATTATTATAGTAATGCAAAACTGATTAAGGTAGTATCTAAATCAAAACCATTTAAACAAACCAATATTGATGAGTGCTTATTACATGTTCCATGCATTGTTCTAGGCAATGAGAATGCAGCAGTGAAACAGTCACAAATTTCTGCAGCTGGCAGGAAGGGAAATAGTACTCTAAGTCATATATCATTACAAGTGGCATGAAGGAAATACAGATGTGACAAATGGTGACAACTTTGGAAATGATATAAAAATGAGACCTTCACAAAGAGGGATATTTGATGTCATAAGTTAGGATGAGAAAATAGGGATGGAAAAAGAAGGACAAAGACAAGTATGTCCAAGAAATCTCACAAACAAAAGCTGTAAGGCAGGAAAAAATCATGGCTGACCTAGGGACAAAAATCAAACACCATGGCTAGAGGCTGCTGAGAGGGTGCAATGACGGGGTTGGGGGTCAGATAATCCCCCAGCACTGCAAGGGTTTACATTCTACACTCAAAGTTATGAAAAGCCAATGGAGGATTTTAAACAAGATAGTTCGTTTTATTGACTTCTTTAAAATATCAGTTTGCTGTGAAATAAACAAACGTGGCAAAGCAAGGGTTCAAAATAAAGTGATTAGAATGGAGATTAGAATTCCCTTGTTGTTGGCCAGGAAGAAAATGATGGTGTCTTGGGATCAGGGGTGGCAGTGAGAAGGGGACAAATAAATACTTTCAAAGTTTATTTTGGAAATAGAACTACAGAATTTCTAATAGATCGGTCATGGGAAGTAAGGGAAAAGGCAAAATCAAGAATGATTCCTAAACTGAGTGTGGTAGTACATGCTGGTAACCCCAGCACTCAGGAGACGGAGGTAGGAGGATCACCATGAGTTCAAGGCGAGTTCAAGGCAAGTTCAAGGCCAGAACTTGCACTACATAGTGAAACCCTGTTTTAAAAAAACAAACAACCAAAAAAAAAATTCCTAGGTTTTAGCTTAAGTAATTGTAGATATGGTGGCAGTTTGAGTGGAGAGTCAAGGAAAACTTAGCACAATCTTGAGAAATAGCTCAGGATGATGACTTATGAGACCCAGATATCAGATGGAGATTCTCTAATTCTTGATTCCTATGAAGGATATCCTTGGACCTTCAGCTCTATATCTTGTAGAGAACCAGATCTCCCCAAAATTTCTTTTCCTAAGAGCTTAGTGTCTCATCAGTACACTCTGTTTCTGTGTTTTGTAACTTCACTTTATTCTTTTACTCCACTAACATTGCCCTCATTTTCTTTTCCTTTGTTTCATTTTTTAAATATATGTGCATTTTCTTACTTGGTGCATTTATTCATAAAATTCCTAATGGCACTGCATGTAATGTCACAAGATGGCATACTGATTTCAACAAAGCATAACTAATTTTAAAGGATATCTTACTACCCTGGATTTTTATCATAGGCAATTGAGACAATGTTATTCTAGTTAATACTGTTTAGAAACAGCTTCATGGTACTGGAAATCATATTTTTCTGCTTGTCAAAACCTTGTTAAATTTTGTAAATGATTTCATAGAGTCCCTGTCACCAAAGTCACATTGTTCTTGGTACATATAATGAAGAAAAACATTTCTGATTTCATTTTCAGCTTAATTGTTTTCAAATGGATCTAGAAATGGTACTGAGCTCTTTGTTTCATACATTCCTGTGCTGTGCTGGTCATTTTTATATCAAAGTCCTCAAATTACTGAGCAATTTCTCCCCAGTAAAAGCAGCGATTCATGGCAGCTCTTGATGGAGAGAGACAGCATGTCCTATTTTAAGCCTGCTCCATCTCCTCTAGTGCAGCATTAGCCAGAGGCCCAGGGACCAGGACACCCCACTTCCTGCAACAGATGTCAGTGAAAAACACATGCTCCTGTTGACAACTGCCTCTCTCACCCACCACATTCACAGAACAAATTCACCCAAGCCTAGTAGTGTTTGCATTTTTAACCACTTAACGAAGGTTTGGGGATTCACCAAGATTATAAAAAGACTCATATCCAATTTATAACTGCTTCAAATGTTAAGTGAAGTACCTAAACCTATGTTGGAGGAGATTAAGATGAGTATGAGTATGAGTAGTATATCTGCATATCCAGAGCACACTGTACTTTTATCAAAAACTATTTACCATACACCTACAATAAACCAGAAATTCTAGGTGCTAAGAATAGGCAGGAGCACACAGTGAACACAGCTCCTTGTATCAGGTAGCCAAAGTGTCTCAAGGCCTTTGAATTTTATTTCAGCTGAAAGATGAAACAACACACTTGACTCAGCTTGGGGCTCCTATAAGCCTTTAAAGTAAATCAAAGATAACGAAAGATTATATTAGCATGGCATTACTACAGCAAAATAGCTGAGGTAGCCAACTTGACAAAGAGAAAGGTTTCTTTGGCTCACCATCTGGAGGTTCAAAGTCCAAGGTCAGGGGAGGGCCTCATTTGTTTGGCCTCTGGAGGGCAGGGGACTGCAGTGCAGCACGGAAAGAGCATAAGCAGCAGCTAGTGGTCACACCTGGAAGAGGAACAGAGAGAAGGAGTATGGGTGTGGCCAGGTTTGCTCTTTTGGTAACAGCTCTCTCAAGAAAACTCCCAAAGGGGTCATTCAAGGAGCACCTCACAGTGTCCTGTGCGAAGGATCTCCCACAAAGCCCTACCTCCTAAAGGACATGCCACCTGCCAACATTTGCCATCCAGTGCCATCACAATGGCCTCTTGGGGGACACTAAATTCACACCTACACCATGGCAAAAGTTTCACTGAAACTCTATCAGTGGCTCTATTTTCACAAGCTTTCAAGTGAATTTCTATACTGAATGAGGTAATCTGTCTAACAGGGCCCTACACGTTACCTGGTATGATATGGAGAGTGAGAAAGTATCATTTTTGCCCCTCTACGTGGTACACATTTAAAGAAGTTTTACTGGATTTAAACTGAGATTCTGCAAGGAACTTAAGCTCTAATGCCCAAAGGCACCAATGGACATAATGAATTCATTTCTGTCCTGTGCTTCCAGAAGGGAGCTACCTATGTACATCTCTCAAGTGTCCTATGAGAACAACCACTCCAGTCTTTTCCAGTAAAACTTCCTTCTCTCATGTAAACTTCAGCTGAAGTTGCAAAACTTGGGGGAGAGTATGACTTTCACCATCTATTTTAAAAAGCAAGATTAATTTGGGGAGAAAATCTAATTTGGTAAAGGCACGGAACCTAGAGCAACAATAAAAACTAAGCCAGAAGCCAAAAAGTCTCCAGAGAACTAAAGAAGCAAAGAGAAAAGTCAGACTCACTGAAGGTGAGTGATCTAAGCAAAACAACTGTACAGAGGCCAAAGCCAAGGAAACACTCGTCAAGACCAAAGTCAAATACAGTACAACGAAAAGCAAAAAAAGCCCCCATTCACAAAGGGACAAGGCAGACAAGCTTAGATTCCTCAAGGAACCGAAAACATTTGGACTGACTACTCAGTGCTCACATACCCTGCAATGTTCTGATCATGCAAAAAGAACCAGGATGTCCCTAAAAATCTCATGGCTGAGAAGTTACTCAAATACGTCAGAAGCTAATTTGACTTTCCAAAAAGTGCTTAAAATAATTTATTTTAATTGCTCAGTGTCTCTGTCCTAGACAGGAAATTACCTAACTCAAGGACGTAAAAACTCATCATAGCCTTTTTCAAAACTAACAAAGACACAACAAAAATTAATTTGTAGGACTCACAAATACTTCTCAAATTAACATGGAACTGCCTACTTCCATACAGTTCAACTATATGGACTGTACATGCAATAATTCAAAACACAAAGCTATCATCACCAACAAAGTTATCACAAATCAACTTTAACCAAGTGATAAAAAATTAGATTTCTACTTAATGCACAATTGTAAATTGCACCAATTGCCAATGTTAACACTGGCAACATTACATGCCAAAAAAGCTTTTAAATGCCTGGGAGGAATATGGTTTCCAAAACTGTTAGAAAAAAATGTTTTAAAGGATCTGGGAACAAAGACACAGAGACAGTGGTGGGGGCGGGGAGGCAGCTTTCCTCTTGTCATTTAGTATTCCATAGGAAAACTATAAAGCATTCTCTACACTAAAGAAAACTTAGATCTTTGGACTTCTCAATCAAGGGCAGAAGAAAACAGACTGTCCTTTCTTCTGCTTTACAATTCATCAGTACAACCAGAAGGTGTGTTTAGAATAAATTACTCCATTTTTTGACATAGCAAATGTCAATTCTCAAGGATATCAGCTCATTCTCAAACAATTTTACAATTTACTTTTTTTTTTTTTTCCTCTGCAGGGCTGGGGATTGAGTCCAGGATCTTCACATGGAGTCGCACTCTGACCCTAATTTTATTTTTTATTTTGTGACAGAGTCTTGCTATGTTGCCCAAGTTGGGTTTGAACTTGCAATCCTCCTGCCTCAGTCTCTCAGAACGCTGGGATTACCACCATGCACCACCACACCTGGAACAATGCATTTTTAAAATGAACATCAACAACAATGACAAAAGTTGGTTATAATCATATGTGCCTTTATACCAGCAATTATTTAATTGTATCATTTCATAAAAATCATAATTTGTGGTAACGTAGCTAAAGTTCTCCTCTGCCTACTTTTAATATGTTCAATGCTTACCTAGAGCTTCAAGTGTGCTAGGTACATGCTCTACCACTAAGCTACACTCCCAAACCCTCCGCAAATTTTAAATCAACTAAGGAAAAATTATCTTGGAGATCATTGCAAATAAAAGTGTCTATTGTGCCCTTCTTGGTCTGTAATTTGACATTTGAAAATAATGCTAAATTATTCCAAGCAAAAAGCTAAGGTCATTGAACTGTTCAAATACCACTGCTAATAAAGGTTGGGGTAGCATATTTATATCCCTAACTTACAAAAGACATTAAGTCAGGGTGCCTTCAAAGCATGGGGGACCAATCCACTTTATCATTGTTTTCAAGTATCTAGAGGTTGGAGTCCAGGCTTTGGATTCCACTGAGTTTAAACTTTGATTTCCTAATTTATTCAGTGTAATAGCCTTAGCACTTTTATTAGTTCTCTCACTCTTCACACAGCACAGTTGTGGGAGTTAACAGTGGCTATTCGCAAAGTATTTTTGTGTTCTGTGGTATGCAGAAATGAGCAAATGTTAACGGCCATTATTGTGAGGAAATGAAGGGTTTTAGACTGCCATCATCTGAATACTCACAAATATAAAGCTTTCGTAGATGACAATGGTTTCAGGAAATATTTAAGGCAGCTTACAAAGATATTTAAAAATGCAAAATCCCCGTGAGTCAACCCCCTTCGCGGACTGCGGAGGAAGAGAACAAGGATTCACCATGAAGCAAGCCCCCCTTGTGGACCAGCACCGTGTGTGGGCTGCTGTCGGCGGGGAGGAGGAGGGGACAGCAGACCCCAGCCCCTTCCCGTGCGTGGGCTGGGAAAGGAGAAGAGCCAAACCCAACCCCCACCCCTCCATAAGTGACCAACTCATCCAGAGAAAACACAGGCTGCAATGATAGCTATTGAGGTGAAATGCAATCTGATGCTTGTGGTGTTTTGGTGTTTCACTGACTTGGCAGGTCTAGCGCTGATAGTCTGGCCATCTATTCAGAGGATGGCAGTATGCAGTGGGCATCTATGGGGGATCTCCTTCTGAAGGTGGTAGCCATCGTTGATTCCCTATTACTTTATTTTGAAGTCCTGTATCATTTTCATTGTTTTGTTGAGTTGGGTTTTATTCTGTTCTGTTTTGTTTTGTTTGATTTTGTTATATCCAATGGCATGGGCAGCTATTTCAAAGATAGTAAGATATATTATGGTAGCCATTTTGGATTTACTATTGTTTGGAAGTCCGTTATTGCATTCATTGTTTTGTTTTTATTGGTTCTCTTCTGTTCTGTTTTGTTTGATTTTTACTATGTCTGAAAGTATCTGCAGCTATTTTGAAGACAACAAGTGGCATTATTGATTTCATATTGTTTTGAAGTCCTGTGTCACTTACACTGCTTTGTTTTGATTGATTTTATTGTTTTATTTTGCTTGGCTTTACCCTCGTTAAACTAAACTAAACTAAACTAAACTAATATAAAATAAAATAAAGTGCAAAATCACTAAACCAAAATGTAAATACAAAAAGAGAGAGGCAAAGCAAGCTAAAGTGATGAAATGCTAAAAAGAGGAGCTTCATCAGTTACAGGCCAAAGAAAACAGAATAATCCACTTCTCCACTGTTGGTGGGAGTGTAGACTGGTACGGCCACTGCAGAAATCAGTATGGAGATGCCTCAGAAAACTAGGATTGGAAGTCTTATTCAATCCAGCTATTCCCCTTGTGGGTATTTTCCAAGAAAAATTGAAAATGTCATGCCACAGCAATATATGTGCACCCATGTTTATAGCAGCACAATTTGTAATAGCTAAATCTCGGAAACAACCCAAATGCTCATCAACCACAGAATGGATAAAAAAGATGTCGTATTTTTATACAATGGAATATTACCCAGTGATAAAAAAGATAATCTTGAGGCTTTTATAGGTAAATGGAGGCAATTTGAGACTATACTCAGAAGTGAAATAAATCAGACTCTCATTTGTAAATATCGTACTGTCTCCCTAGTGTAAAAAATATAATAATAACAATAAAAAACTGAAAGAGTAATAAGATCCAAAATGTACAAAAGATATTGTAATAATGAAAGGGAAACAAAGTGTTCAAAAGGAAAGAACAACTTGGATAGGAACAAGGAGAAATGGAAGAAAGGAAAAGATTATATGTATGTAGATTTACACATATAGCTGTATGTATGTAAAAGTGTGCAAGACAGATAACTATACTACTAATATCTGTTAATTCATCAAAACAAACAGTTTGTGCTGTCATTGTTTGATTATTTGATCATTTTTTATGCCTAGATCTTGTAACTTGAACAACTTTTTCTAATATAACAATATGGAATGTATCAACTAGTGTTGATTTCTTACTATTATGTTGTTTTGTTTTTGTTTTTGTTTTTTGAAATTCCATATTATTCCTATCCTTTTTTCTGTTTATTTTTTTAAAAGAAAAAAGAAAAATTATGTGAAAATTCAATAATTAATGGATAATAAATTAGTAATTAATGGATAATAATTTTTTTCTAAAAATCCTTCAAAAAAGGACAATAAATGGGTGAAAAACACCTTCAACAATGTCCTTACAAAAAATAAATTTCACAGGCTATTTTTCTTTCCATTCCTCACACCTTCTAGGCAAGTGCTCTACAACTAAGCTATACCCACAGCCTTTTAAAAATTTTATTTTGAGACAGTCTCACTAAGTTACCCAAGCTGGTCTCAAACTTGGAATTCTCTTGTTTCACCCTTCCAAACAACTAGGATTACACACATGCACCACCATGCCCAACATTATAGGCCTGTTTTTCAATAGATTCTCTGCAAAATTTGCAGCGATGCTTTGTTTTATTTTGTTTTTGTTTTTGTTTTTTGTAAAATTAGAAATCCTATAGTAAGCAAACAAAAACACTGCTTGAATTTGAGGAATTAATAGCATAACAGATTTTGTGCTGAATTTTCAAAGAAATTCCCAAAGAAAACTTTCCCGAATGAAAAAGAAATCTCTGTCAATCCCCACTATGAAACAGGTTCATCGCTTTCTGCACTTAGCTTTCTGGTCTTCATGGAAAAAAGAGACAGCACTTTTTGAATGAATGGAGAACAACACTGCAAGAGTAGCAAGAATCATCCCAGAGACTGTAACTGTAAGAACTTTAAAATTTGAGCTTCATCACCTTCCCTTGACTGTTAAACTCTTCTCTCTCTTAGTAAGTACTTCAAAAGTCTGAAAATAAAAGAGACATCAAATTAGGAAGATTGCATGCTGCACTACTGCCAATTTGGAAAGGAGGAAAGAGAAGAAGGGGAAGAGAGGGAATGTCCTTGGGAACAGACTCTAAAATAGTCCTTTGGGCTAGGTAATTCCTGGCAATGACAAGCAGATGACAAAGAAAAGATGTAGAGGTATAAGAAGGGAAGAATAATATCTGACTTTTACTGAGTGCTACCTGAGCACTTTAAGCCAAATATTTCAAGTTCACAATGACCTTATGAAGGAAGTACTATTATTGTTCACTTGTTGAGAAAAATGAAACAAACACAAAAATATTGAAACCATTTGTTTGTACCTTCAGAACCTGCAAATGGTAGAGCCAGGGTTCAAAGCAGGCACTCGAAGCCCTCACACCATATTCTACATTTGATGAAGAAGCCACTCATATATCTGATCCAGTATCTCGTTGTCTAAGTTAGTTTTGAACTTTGAAAAGCTAACCTTTAGATGCCTGCCCATCACTGCAAAAAATCAGTGAGGTCACTATAAATAAGAGTTACAATTATTCATACCCACCATGAAATAAGACATTTATGGAGTTCATAATCACTGGGTTAGCAGCCCAAAAGTTCACTTTTTAAATGTAAGGGCACTTCAGACAGCATTTAAAATGTTAAGTAAAAACATGCCATCAGTTTTGAAGAATATACCTCCTGACTGATTTGCTCTTAAAGGCCATACATCCCTCCGAGTTAAATAAAATCAGAGTTTGACTTGGTAAAATATGGGTACTAGTGATACAAATAAACAACTGTCGAGTTAAAATTATCTTTGTACTTATGAAGCAGTAACATTTGGTTCTAACGATAGGGATAATCTTTAAAAATATAATCAAGAAGGGGAAAATATAGCCAAGACAATCTTTTAGCAAGACTAATCATTAAAATTAATTGATATTCTATTCAAACAACAAAGGACAGGATAAACAAGGTAACAGGACATAAAATGAAGATAAGCTTACTGTTATCATCAGTACACATTATTACACATTAGTAGCTGATGTAACCTTCAGTTCTGTAAAACAATTTACATTGTTCACACTGCTCTTATTAAATTACCTCACATTCATATGAAATCAATGTTTAAATGTTTCTTTGCACTATTTAAAAAATACAGATATGAACTACTACCACTTTGGTTATTAAGCAAATAATCATGCATGAAGCTCTTCTTAAGAATAGTTAGCCACTCTTTATAGGATAAAAATATAAAGAAGAATAATATGGAACAAAACAAAATTATTACTTTTAAGGACTTTACATAATTAGATTAAAAATATTAAAAGTTATAATAAATTATAGTTAAATCTGAGCTGACTATATACTTAGGTGTATGTCTTAAAATACATTATATCAGAAAGTTCTGTAAAGGAACAATAAAAGATATTTAAAGATCTAGGATTAATTTAGAAAATAACACTAAGGTGTAACTTACCTGCCATTAATAAAAATTACTGGGGGCATTAAAAAGCTCCATCTCTACCCCAAAATTTATAAAACAGTTTGGTCTGCAGAAACATAGGACAGCCTTGATGATCAAGATGATCACATTTTGGTAAGAAAGCAGTTATTTTCCAAATCTATAAATCTGAAAAACTAAACCCATTAAATAAATATTGACTATATTATTGATAGAACCAACTGCAAAAATTGATTGTGGAAAGAAGCAACTAAATATAACTTCAGACCTTATATCTCTGAGAAGAGAACACGAGTTGACTTTCCCATCATAATGAACTTCAATTTGGAAAATAGCCATTTAAAATAAAACTTGAAACTCATGCTAACAATGTAAAGATGTCAGGTGCATTATTTCTGAGTTTGCCATCATCATTTTAAGCCCTATCAATCACCAAGTCTTTAGGAAAGAAATTTTTTTATTATAAGTAAACAGTGTACTCATTAGGGCTACCACATGTTTACTAAAAATACAGAACAAACTTAGGTGTCAGAATAAATAACAATAAAGAAAATAACGTCACCTCTAGGCTTCAATGACTCTGGACTTCACAGACAATATGAGTATTTCTCATGAACTGATCAAATTCAAGGAACTATAATTAAAATCTAATATATGTACCCTGAGAACCTCTAAATAGCATAGGAGAATAGATCATACCAAAGAGATCACTTAGAAAAACAAAACAAACAAAAAAGATCATTGATGCCTTTCCAAAAGGTCAAAAAACTAGAAACAGTAAAAACCATCTTATTAGTTCAATTGATTCACATTAAGCATGTATAGAGTACCTACTATGTCCTGAGTGTTGTTAGGGTCTAAGGATAACAAAATTAATATAAATCATACATATTATCTAAGGTTTACAATTGCTCCACTGTCCACAAATGCATATTATCTGATGGGTAATGAAAATGATCACACTGCCCAAGTTGGAGAGTTATTTTATTTGACCTCATATGTACAAAAACACTTATTGAAGTTAACATAAAATAAAAATGGGAACAATGCTGCCATCTCAATATTCATTAAAAACCTACATAACAAATGCTATCTTCCATACGTACACTTGACTAAAAGGAACAAAATCAGTGAACTGCTTAGAGTTCTTGAATAGTTATTGTCCCTTCAACTGATAGGTGGACATGAAATTTCAGTCAATTCTCTACCCCAACTATTGGAGCTCATTACTTGCTTCTTCAGATACAAGAATTTAATAGAACCAGGTCCTGGATGGTTTAGGTTTAAATAGCAGGTATCAAACAATTTGGACTTTACCTTAACTGGACTATACCTAACTTAAATATCACCAGTACTATTTGCTATTTTTATTGAGAAAAAGAAAAAAAAAGATTCAGAATAAATTTGGACCACACTCTTGGAGTTTAGGAATTCATGATCCAAGAAGAAATTCTTGGTTCCAGAGTTCAATTATAATGGAAAATGAAAGTATTTCAACATTTTAAAATTGCTGAAGCTCAAGAAGGAAAACTCTGAACATGTTATGTAGGAATTTATCTTGAGTAATGCTCTCCAAAATCTACAACAGAACTTTTCCTCTACTTCTAATAAACTACAAGTTTGAATCAAAAGGGATAGTTTCTCAAAATATATTTTTGCCTTTGTAGTTTTTTTCTAACAAAATTGAAACTGAGCAATAAGCTTTTCTAAAAACCTCGTTGTTCAACAGCATTCTATAATCACAGTCTTCCTCATTAATCACAGAAATAGCTTAAATAATTAGAAATTATGACTAATACCACTTGAAATTGTGCCAGCCTAAAAGACAGAATTTGAGGGTGGGAATAGAAAATTAAATTGCTGAATTGTTGAAGGAAGAAAAGAAATATTGAAAGAATGGACTAAATTTAGATTAAAACTATATTTGTCTTTTCATCGTGATACTATACAATTTGGCTTAATTGGTGGGGGAGGTAGTAAAAGAGAACGAAGGAATGGATTGAAACATCTTGTTTAGTTATAGTCCCTTCTGACAGCCTTTGTTTCCCTCCAAGGAGTGTACCGAGGAACATGGCATTGATGGCCCATCTTTCATTGGCCACGCAAGCACACACATTTTCCTATCCTGGAAATCTTTGCCTGTGAGAAAATTAATGGCATGATCCCATTCCACTTACACTTCAATTGAACTTGCAAATGAAATTTGCAGACTAGAACGATCAATTGTATTTCTTGGCTTGATTCAACTTCAGAGCTGCAGCTCCAAAACACTGACTGTGTAAACTCACTGAAACTAATCTGAGCCTTACTTTAAGCAAGTTCTGTCCTGATCAGATTGCTTTTTTTCCCCATCCAAATGAAAACCCAATGCTGGGTGGAGTCAGTCTCTATGATTACTACAAACCATTTAACCAAAATGAAACCTTGAAAGGATTAGATCTTGATGAGTCTATGCTCTTTAACAATCACAGCAGCTAGGGACAACAACAAAACCAGCATTTGTAATGTGCCTATTTTGTGCCAGGCACTATATCAGATTTAATAAAAAACAAGGAAAATGATATTGCTCTCCTGAAGAACGCATAATTTTTTTCAGCAAATCAATGTGTCAAATACTATTTTGTATACTAAAGAGTAATGTTCAGCAAACACTGCATGTGCTTTTGAAGGTTACATTGCAGTGGACATAGATAGGTAATCTTTTAAAATCAATAAGAGAGGGTTAGAGGTATAACTCAGGTACAGTGTTTCCCTAGCATATGTAAGGCACTGGGTTTGATTCCCAGTACTGCAAACAACAAAAATGAATAAGAAAATAGTACAACATTCTACATGGTGATTAAAGTTCTATAAAATTTAAAGTTTAGTGGACAGTGAGTATGAAATGCTGATGGTAAGAGTGTCTTGACATTTTAAGTAGGTGATTAAAAAAGTTCTTACCGGGTAGTTGATATTAAATAAAGGTGACTAAAGGTAAAGGTGAGGGAGTGAACACAAACAACTATCTTCGAAAGAAAGTAATTGAAACAGAGGGGAAAAAACAGATGAAAATGGGTTGCTGTATGCCTGGTACTAGAGAAGTAGAAAGGTGATCAATATAGCAAGGAAGGACAGGGTAACAAGAAATGAAGTCACAAAAGGAAGAGAGGGCCATGTTCAGGAAGCCTTCTTAAGCATTGTAAAGTTTTGAGTATTTTTTCAGAGTTAATCAAAGTATTGAATATAGAAGTGAAGGAGTGCTTTGATATTTAAACATTCTGTTTAAATACATTTAACAGAAATATATTCTTTGATCACTGAGAACTCTATTATAGAAAAAAAGATAGGGAGTGGACCAGGGGATAGCTAGGGAGGTAGAGAGAATCATCAGGGATTGGATATGTCAGTTAGACCTCCTTAATTGTATGCAACAGAAAATCACCCTACCAAAAAGAGAACCAGGGACAGAAAAATAATATTGGGAAATCTCAGGAAATTAATGGAGAACCCAACTTGGAAACAGGGTAGGAAAAGACGAGGAACTCCTGGGCCATCAAGGCAATATCCCTGGAATTCATGAGTTTCATATTACTTTGTGTTTTTTTTTATATTGGACCAGTCTTCTCAAGATTCAATTAGCCATGAAAGTCTAGCTTTCCAAGTTTAGGACACTTGCCCACTTCTCGCCCCACATCCAGCAATCCATGGTGAAAATCCGGAGCTATTCTACCAGGAGTGCACAGTGACTTGATTCACCACCTCCTGGTTCTCTAGGACTACAGAAAGGTAATGCCTCAAAAGGAAGTCTGGATAGTAAAGAGAAAGAACAAGGAATGCTAGAAAGCTTAGCCTAGGAAGCTCTTTATGTCCATTATAAACTGCTACTTAGAGGATAACAGGAGAGATGTAAATTGCAGATATCTGAGAATAAAAAGTGTTTCCCAAACTAACGCATACTTTTCAGCAAAAAGGTATGGGTGATACTTGTACTTTTACCTTTTTCTAGGTATAAATATAGTCCTGGTCCTCACCAGTCCGCCATGGAGATTATCTTATTTTGCAATCAGGGGTCATATTTCAGGTTTTAAAGACCCTGAATCTCTTGACACACTACTTTGAAAAATATTTAATTTGCTTCTTGACTTTACATAACACAAAACACACATCCACTACACCTTCCTCTCAGAAGAATCAAAGGAAGTACTATATGTGAATCATTTCATATATGGATAACCTTGTGAACTCCTGACTATAAACAGTTGAGTGAAAATCTAAATGTTTCATTTTAAACCTTCTTTTCATTCTCTAAAAATAATTCCTTTTCTCGGAACAGAAAACAGGTAGCATAGTAGTCACTTGTGCTTTTAATAACAAAGTATGTAAGATCATATCTCCAGAGGACAAGCCAGCAATGTGGACCTTCAGAACTTCCAAAGGAGCCACCGTTGCTCTGATCTAGTCCATTTAGCTACTTAGAAATGCAGATCCAGAGATGCCAGACATTCCAGGGTTTCCAGTGAGGCTGAGATTCTAGATCTTTATGTGAAATCTCGAGATTTTAAATGCTAAAAACATTGGGCCTTAGGATTCTTTATGATTTTGTTTCTGTTTCATTTTGTAAGCACCGTGTTGGAAATTTTAGCAATATACAGATCAAATAAAATACTCACTTGTGACCTTTAGCCTCCATTCTAAATACCTTCCAGGTGTGATCAGACCCCAGTAGAGATGACTATATCCCTTGATTTCTTGTACCTGCCTCTGATAACAACACGACTCTTCCCTTCATGGGAACCAGATGAAGTCCATGGCAATGACATATGATTCTCTGAGAATTTCCTTCATATTCAAGCTGCAAGAGAAATGATGGATGCTTCTAAGGCCTTTCAAACTGACACTTTCCATTGATGACATGGAAATGCCCTAGCTTGCTCGCTGATCCTTGTATGATGTCCAAAACCCCAAAGGCAGCCTTGCAAAACTGGTTAGGGTGAGACCTCCACGCTGACTGAGCCAGAAGATGAGGGACACATGAACTCATCTAAATGAAACACTTAAGCAATGAAGTAATTGATTCAAAGGAAAAAATATGCTGAACTCGATCTCTGAGGATGGGAGTAAATTTAGGAAGAAGGTCCTTCTTAATTACTCAGCTACAACCTTTCCCTGAAGCCCACCTTCCTAGTTCTTTTAGATACATGGATAGGCTTAAAACAACTGAGCACTATGAATAGCAGACCTCACGTGACACACAATGGACATAAAATATATGTCTGTGGATTTCCAAAAGCAATTCAGAAGACATTTTTATGGAATATGCTCAGAAAATTGGCTAGTCAGTGGAGATTTAAGTAAATATTTTTGAAGATATTTATAAGTGACCTAATCCAGACAACTGGGCTTCCTTTTTCATTTTTTCCTCCAAACAGTTGAAGCTTTATTCACAAACTCTACATGAAAGAAACATGTTTTCCTACTCCATGATTAAGGACCTTGGAGGATCATTTCCGTTCCATAATACAAACCCATTTATTTTGAGCAAATAGAAAACCATATCATGAGAAGGAACAATAGGATGCTTCCCCAAGAAACTGCTTTTCATCCACTTAAAACTTTTGCAAACACTTACCAATAATTGATAGAGGAAGTTAACCTTCTTTTAAAAAATGTGAAAACCAAAGCTGAAGATATTTAAAAGCCTTCTCTACAAAGGGAGTCAGTGTCTGAGTCAGAATTAGAACTTGGACCTTCTGTATAGCAGTTCAGAGATTCAACTCCTGTAAACATTTGAAAGGTCAGCTGTTCATTAAATACTTTTCCAACGACAGCAAATGAATCCTTATTAGGTTTCTTTTGTAAAAGTTCCAAGGTGCTGAACACTCATCCATCGCCACCAATAATTAACAATCCGAAACGACCTACATACAGAGAATTTTTTGTTAACATTTTGAAACTTCAGACTATCTTAGGATCAGAGCACATGGGAGTGGTAATGGGAAAAACACAGGCTAGGAAAAAAGACATCAAGCTGAGAGTTTTTCCCAAGATTGGTTCTTCCTGTTTCAGTCAGGTTTGCAGCAATAAGGAAGAGTTGGTTGTCTTGAAATAAGGACTTTGTGCTTCCTGGGAATGGGGAAAAAAGCTTTTTTAAAAAAAAAAAAAACAAAAAAAAAACAAGCAAATCAATATTATGGGCCTAATATTTAAAACATTCAAGAAAACTTGGATTCATAAATAGGCATTACAATCATTCTTTATTCTTTCTGGAATACATTTATCTGCCCAAATTTTAATGACTTCAAAACATTACCTGAGCTCCTCATCTTCCACCAGTTTTTTCCCTCACCTTCTTTCTGCACATCCCACATGAAAAATCATAACCTGAGTTAAACAATACCATTTATTGTGGGACCTGAGAACTGAACAACTACCAGCTTTAAAATATTTCCCTGACTCTCACACCTACACGCACTCTAATACTAGTTTCTACTTGGTCATATTTAACCTGACAGCATAAGACCTTAGCACAAAGATGTGAGCAGGATTAACTCTCCATGGGAGGAATAAAATTAACTGGAAATGGATGGTGGACCTAGATGTAATAACTTATTAAACTTCTAAAGAAGAAAATCTTTTTGGTATTGATTAGACAAAAATTTCTTATGACACAAAAAAGCACACAAAAGAAAAAACTGAATCAAGTTAATCAAAATGTAACCCCTTTTATCACCACCACTGCAACCCAAGTGAACTGCATGCAGAAGACCCAGAGACCAGAGGGAACACCAGCAATACAGTAGGATCCCAACTAGGGCACACAGGATGGACAGGCAGGACTAGAAGTGTGGAAAAATCCAAAGAAACAATACCAGTGCAAGCCAACAAGTAGTAAGTTAGGTGAATCAGTGTTGTACTTGGGGACAAACACACAAGGAATAATAGCAGACAGGTAGGGCTGTTCCTTTCCATTTTTTCTTTTTTCTTTCTTTTTATTTTCTCTTCTTTTCTCTCTCTCTCTTTTTTTTTTCTTTTCTAAATAGCTGAGGAGAATCCAGCCACAGAAAACTAATCCCATCTCCCAAAACCAGAGACTAAGTTCAGATAATCCCTTGCTTACTTCATTTTTTCTTTTCCACCCTCTTCTCTAGTTTCCCAAAGCTTGCATGATCATCCTTTGTCCTCCAGGTTCCTTCTACATTCTTTCCAGTTATCTATGTTTTATCCACTATCCTTCTTAAATTTCGCTATTACAGGGTAA
>RJWT010007744.1:0-27337 GCA_004365215.1 Cuniculus paca | reverse complement strand
CAGATGGTAGGGAGTGACTGTAAATACAGAGGAAGCTGCACCTATCTGCTTGCTGCTCAACTACTGCTATGTGGTCTGGGCCCTCGTGGTTCATGGACTGGGACTCATCCATGGCCTGAGTTTGGGGTGCTCTAGAGAATTTAAATTGATGTGCATTGGCATGAAGCAGATCAAAGATTGAGAAAAAGCAGGGAGGAAGAATAGGGAAGCTTTTTTATAAAATGACACAAAATAAATGTTTGGGTATGGTCACTATCCAAATCACAGTGATAGTTTTATGATTACGTCAAACCTGATCAAATTTATATCTTAAATATGAGTATTTATTTCTGCCAATCACATTGCAACAAAACTACAAAATACATGAAAGTGTAATCATTATGTATTGCAAACATGTACTAATAAAATTATAAACTAAAAAAAATGAATTTCAAACTCATAGTTTACTATCTACACAATTTCCTTGTATATCGATTTCATGTACAAAATTAAGATTTAAAAGCATAACTCTTTTTCTTATGGTTGTTCTATTGAAAGCACTCAAAATGAGGACTGGCATTTGACCTTCAATAAATTTTAACTTTTTTTAAAAACAAATTTTCTGTTATTTCTCTAACCATTTGTCTTAGTGAAGGTAAAGTGACTAAAAGAACCCCAAAACAGCAACAAAATGAAAAACAATCACAGTACTTTTACACGTGACAAATTCTTTTCTTGTTTAATTCGATGTGTGTGATGTTGAAGACTGGATGACATTCTCAAGTTACTCCTCTTATCAAATATGCTCGGGATCAAAGTGCCTTGGACTTACTGGTTTTGCCATCTCAGCTTTAGACTTCTGCGGTCATCAGGGTGAGGGAAGAAAGATACTGACAGTTGCCTGCCACTTCTGTTTCTTTATCTCACAAAATTCCTGTGCCACTTATGCTGAGGGATCATTAACAAGGAGCAGGTAGAGGATCCTGCCTAATAGCAAGAGTGTGTGGCTATGGGGACACACAGAGACACTTGGTGAGCATTAAATATTTGTGTCCCGTGTGACACAGCACTAATGCCTCAGAAAGCCAAGGTGCAGTCGAATTTATTGTAGTCCCTCTCCATCCCTATATATTCTTTCAGTTAAGTTCTCTTATATCTTTGCTTTAATGTTTCTAAAATGAGCTTCCTCCTTTGCACAATTGCTTTAGCTCCTATAGACATAGACTCTACAGAAGAAAAACCAATCATTTATTTTCTATACTCAATACTTTTCATACTAATACGTGGGGCATTTCCCCACACCAAACAATCCTGCAGCTCTGTGGACACTAACAGCCTTTGCAATTCAGTTATAACCTTTACTCTCTGGCATAAGGGCAGACCCTGTAGGTTCGTTAAAGCTAGAGGGATCTGCACTTCAGAAACTGGTCACAGCAAGGGCTTTTAGCCACCAGTCATGCCAATAACATACTAAACATGATTTCACTTGTCCGGTCATATCCATAACACAACCATGCCTATCACCTGTCCAAAGGTCTTGGAAGATTTTGTGTTGAGAACCCAGGTCAAATAAACACTTGAACAAGAGATGTTCCTATCACCCCAATCACTCAGGAAGCTATGAATTTTAAGAGTTCTATGTCTGGAACATGGGAAAAGTACTAAAAATATGTTTCTTAATATGTCATAACTCTTGTGTAGTGTTCAATTTTATCAGAATCCAGCTGGGTATGCTATATATAACTGATCCTAGTCAGTGTTTCTAGATATCATTATAAAAATATGACTATGGGCTATCTTTGTACAGCATTCTATTTTTGTACATTTCCTATAATTGGAGCAGTCATCTCCTTGACATCAGGAGCTATGCATGAGGGAAAAGAAAATACTGGATGATTTTATATCAGCGATTAAGAGAGCTGGCCTGGAAGCATTATACTTTATTCTCACTATGACTTGCTCAAAACTGGTTGAAAAGGATCTGTGCAATCTAAAACCATTAACTCTCCTGATTTCTGTTTTATTCACCTGTGTAAACTTTGCAAAGTTGCTTTGACTTCAACAGATACTTATTACACACTTACTAGAGGTCAAGGTTCGTATACTGCAATCAGCATGCTTATCTTTTCATACCATGCTTTTTTCTCCCCAAATAATGTATTTTCTTCTTTATCTAAGACCAGAAAATATTTCTTTAAGATATGGTTTAAATTAATGTGTGCAACCATCCCCAAATATCTACTCTATACTCATTAAAAGTTAAATCAATCCCACGGCATAGTGTTGCTTTTTCGAGTCAGAGTTAATGTTTAATTTACTATAGCTGTTGATTAGTCTAGTCAACACCGTAGATGGTCAGCCTCTGAAGGGTTTGCAGCTGATGTCATTCATCTTTATGTCTCTCAAGTTTAGCACAAATTGTATACTTAATCTTGGGAATTGAACTAAAAGTCTGGCAAGCAAACACAAAAACAAGATTCTTACACCTAGATGTCTAGTTATGATTTAAGTTTCTCAAATTAGACACATTTGAATGAAACTTGAATTAAAAATCTTGATTTAAGATAAATGCAGAGAGAAGCACAGCACAAGACATTCAGTTGTGTGTGAGTGTGAGCGTGTCTGTAGGTTTTGTCATTCTGATGAAAGAAGGTCAAGTAAGGAATTTTGAGTTAGCAGGTGGTTTCCTGATGATAACACAAAAGGAGTCCCTATGAAAGTTCTGTTGTTGACTTGGAAGTTATTCTTGTGTTCTCAACCTAGACTTTATTTCTAAAAATTCCCAATAAATTAGTAAGACATTAAAGACATTATAATACATTCCATTCTGCTTATGCAAATTTGAGAACTTCTGTCTTTGTTACCAAACTCTGGTAAAATACATGTGCTTAGCAGGAATCCACTAGAAAATGAAGCACTTGTGTTTAGCATCCGACCCGGTGATCTTCGAAAGGAGTGAGGACCCTCCTAGCCCTGGAAGAGAGAGTATCGTTGTTCCATTGTATGCCATGGCACAAGAACAAATTCTTGTCCCCTTACAGCGATTACCTGTAGCCTCCTGGAAAGAAAGACTTCTTGAAGTCAAGAACTTCATCAGCTAGTTAGCTGTTGCAATATTCCCTCCTGACAAGAATGAAGAAGGTATGACTTCCAGAGCAAGTGAATGGTTTCAACTGTATTGCAGAATTTAGAAAAGGAAACCCTAAGTTTCAGAATCTTACTCAAGACACTATCGAAGGTCCAGAGAATTTCTGTCAGTACCATGCAAACTTTCAATCTCTTATCCAGTATAACTATATGCCTAACAGCTATCAATCAAAGTACCAGTCAGAATGAGCTAAACAATGGTGAATTAATAAAAATCGCCCCAAATCTAAAAAAGCACAGAAAAAAATACATTCCAGTGCTGGTGAACTGGAGGCTCTCTTTTCAGTCTACAGGAGGCTCAGGCTGTTGTAGCAACTACCAACTGAATATAATATATAATATAATATATTGGATATAACCAATACTATGGTTTTACCTAATCCCATGGGGGTCATAAGTACAATCCTACCACAAATCTAGAAAAGCAAAAAAATGGAAATATCTGAGGAAAATGGTAATAGTTAACAATATTTAGCAGGAAGTCAGATGCTACCGATTACTTTATTAAGGTAAGGGAAACATTCACAGCTTACCCAGGTGTCAAATGAGAAAATTAGTACATTTACTTGGAAATACCATGATCTCAAAAATTAGAATGATTTGTATGGATTTAATTAACTGCAATTCAGTAATCCCCACTGAATTTATTTGCTTATTTATTTATTTATTTGTTTTTGTCCAGAAAAGCACCTTTTTATTTCTTGGATGATGAGATTATTTCAGATTTGCCTTAAGGCCTAGATGAATGTCATCGATAGTGGTTGTCTTGAGAAGATGTCTATTCTTACAATTTAGCAGGATCACCTAGAGTCTAATATGCACATCTGCAGAGATGAACCTGAAGATGAACTAGGATCAAATTTATTTATTCTTAATTTACAATTTTGCTAACATATAAATGTGGAAATTAGAAAATATACAGAATAAAATTCATATGATATAATATAGAAGGAGGGATACTAAGAAAGTATTAGAATGACTTAATGATCCATTAATACCTCCTCTAATGATGAATCTTGGAGAGACCTCTTATCAAGCCACTGAGAAATTCATTGGTGAGCAAAGTCACAGCATATTAGTTGTTCTTTGTAGTATGACATAAAGGTTGAACAGATGTCTTCTGATTTTAATAAGGATGATAAGATATCAGAATTTAGAGGTCAAGTAGACACATTTAATGGCCAGAAGAAAAGGCATCATGGTTTTCAAACTAGGTAACAGTAATAACCATAATTTCTGAATAATTGGCCATGAAGTGACAAAAAGTAAAGGTCTTATGCTAACCATTATACTTATAAGTACAATCTTTGTAACTATAAATTTTATTCCTATGCTTAATATAAATACTGTGATCATTACAACTAAAAGTACTCAATAATATTAAGCAGTAGTAAAATTGGGGCTCCAGAAGCCTCAAAATTAAATGCTTCGTCTCCATAACCCCTCTTACATTCTCAGAGAGAGAGTCTCCTATGATCAGTTGATACAAAAAAAGTAGAATCTGTTTTACAGGCTGGAAGCAGGTTAAATGTGCCTGTAATGTTGTCATAGTCTTGAGGGGAAAATGAGGGAGATTATGATATTCAGCGGGAGCTCTGGTTGCTACACTGAGAGGGAGGTGAACGGGCTACAACTATGCATCAACATTTATTGAGAAACAATAACACATAATGAGCTCACATGGTAGGAAATTAAGTAAGATTAACAATTAGATAAGTTACAAAGAGTCTTGAGGTAAAGGTTGTGTTTATGAACTTTTCTAAACAAAAAACCAGAATGAGAAGATCTTTGTATGTCATATGCCTCGCTTGGTTGGACAGGCTTCCAATCATTTAAACAAAGTGACACTTTTTATGGACATTAATTGTCTCTTTTCCTAAGAATTCAGTACTTATGTAAAGGTTTCAGAGCACAAAATGATCATGCTGGTGGGGAGGAGATTATAAGTCTGTTCTCTAGGAAAGCAGGTGCATGGGTTTCCTTTTCCTTAGGTTTATTTGATGATTGTTACCTAAAATATCAAATGTCAGCACCAAACAGCAACATTGAAGCTTCCAAACAGTAAAATATCTCTAGAAGACCAGTTTGTTAACTCAGTGCAAATCAACTACAAAAAAATTTTTTACTCGAAGTAAAATATATTCTGGTTTATTCTCCGCTACCTGCATTGTTTTGCCACCAATGTACTGTAAAGCAATGGATGCTTTATTTAATATCAGGATATTCCATTTCAAAATAATGAAATTATTTTCCAATCAAAGATACACAATTGATTCATCATCAATCTCACTATATTACTTGGAAGTAACTTAGTATTACAGACCTTGGTATTATCCTAGTTAGAAAAAGGTATTGTATCTTCTATGGTTAGAACGTTGAGGGTTCCCAGAGGTCCACATGAAAAGATTTGATTCTCAGGATCATAGTATTTATTCCCAATGTTGTGGCTCATTAAAGGAGAGGGCCTACTGAGATTTCTTAGATTTTGAAGACATCCCGGTGGAGCACCTTGTGAGTCCGTCTCTTGAAGTAAATTGTGAAACTGTTTCTATATTTCTTTTTTCTGCCTTGAGATGTGGCCATTTGTACAAAGAACATTTAGACTTTTTTAGTTTTTGTTACCAATTACTTTTGCTCCTAAATCGAAGCATGTAAATAGGTTATCAAGTAGTAAAACTGATAGAATTTAGTGCATACACAATACTGTTTTATTAATGATCCATTCTAACTTCTTTCTATGAAAATTCCTTTACAGAAGGGCACAAAACCTAAAAAACTAATTTTTAGTCTTCTTGAAAACTAGAACTTCAAATATAACCCAGAATATTGTATGTTGTGTATATAAATCAAACAGATGCACAAAATTTGCGTTTGAAATTCAATTACATGGGAAAACAGGCAGGGTTTGAGGCATGCATTTTTCACGTGAAGATGACAACAGAGGAACAGTGATGCTAATGAACAGCTCAGTGATATTGTCACCAGCTCCCTCCACTCTGGGCTCTTGTGCTGAGGCCATGAAGACTGAAGCTGCAAGATGTGGTGGGGAAGGCTGTGTATTTACTAGAAAGGACAAAAAGCCCTCATTAGGTGAGGCAGGCATGAAGATGCCGAGGAAGTACTTGACTCCGAAAATTTATACACCACTCTCTGAAGGGCAGACAAAGGGGCAGAGTCTGCAGAAATGCAGGTGGTAGTTTTGCTGCTGCTTGTGGTCACCATGCCAGTTTTCACAGTCCTTCTGCATTGTAATTCTAGCTTCTCTTGAGTCTTTTCTGCACTTGGCTGTTAGTTTACTTAGTTTATTTAGTTATACCCGGGTCTAACTTTTGTCCTTTTATCTTCTGATCTCAATATTTAGCAGTTGTTATAATCCTCCTCAGTTCTAGATCATATTTTTGGTAATAGATCCTGATAGATCAGATCAGAGATTTTTTTCTTTAGCTCTGCACAAATTTCTGTAAACACTTATTGCTTTACAATAAAACCCCTCTGCCAACAAAAATAGAATGTATTCTCTTCTCTGTAACTGAACTCCAAATCATACATTAGTTATCTGAATGTTTAATACCAACTTCAGTAATCTTGACTCAGGAAAAAAGATGTATAGAATTAATAGTATTATTAATTACAATAGATTTAAAAAGAACGATGGTCTAACCTTATATTGAACTTTAAAAAGTGCTGACATTGCCTTTTATGTGACTAACAAAAAGCCTAGCATAAGTAAAGTAATGATGTTCATGGGATAAGACCTAATGTTTTTTGTGTGCAGCCTCTGGGCCAAGCAAGAAGCCAGACATAATGTGAGACAGAAATAATTATTCTTGTTATGTAGATAAGAAATCAGAAGGTCAAAGAGCTTAAATGGTGTTCAAAAGTCACACAGGAAAACAATTAGACTTATTACAACATAAGTTTTAAGTCCATGTCATCTTGTCATGCATCACATACTTTTTCTTCCTTTCCCACTGTATGCCATTATTGCATTCAAAGATGCAGAATAAAAATTGTAATTTTACTTTCTGTAGAACAAAAAAGTTTTGTAAATAAAATCTTAACATTTACAAAAAATTACAAGTGCTTAAAACAGAACCTATAAAACCATGCTTTTCCTTTTAGTTTTCACTATCCAACTGTATTGTATCCAACTCTGTTGCATCCAATTCCATCTTAAAATTATCCAATAAAACTGGACAAAAAAGAAAATAACTATCATATTGATCATCTTTTAATCACCAGGACAAAATACTTGAGATACACAACTTAACAGAGAAGAATTTATTTTGTGTTATGGTGTCAGAGGTTTCAGTCCATGGTAGGCAGGCTGTAGCCCAAAACATCATGGTGGAGGGATATGGCAGAGAAAGGCTAGTTTTCTCACTGTTCTAGCTTAAGTGGCCCCCCCAAGCCTCATGCAGTCATGGAAGCCGCTGAGTCTAGTATTTGTGATTGGTTCATTGTCTAGCACTTGGATTGGCAACGTGAGTGCTGCACCTCCACAGGGGCAGGGAGCCTGCATACAATGTAGGGGAGGCAAGGAGGTGTACTCTCCCTGTTTTGCCCTTTCACTCTTGTTGCTTGTGGACCGCCATGAGTGGCTGCCCCTCAGCCATACCTCTCTGCCTTGGAGCCAGCTGAGTATGGACTGAAACCTCCAAAAACTGTAAGAAATAAACCTTTCCTTCCTTCGTGTTGGGCATCAGGTATTTGGTCCCAACAACAAGAGAAAAGTAACCAAGACACTCACAGTGGTTAGAAGTAGACAGCAGGAGAGGAGACAGAGAAAACACACATCTTTCAAAGGCATAGTTTCAGTGATCCAACGCCCTCAACCAGGTCTCATCTTCTAGCAACACGTTCAGCTATGAACACAGAAGTGCACTGACCATGGGTGAAGGTAGAGCTCCACAATCGCATCACCTTCCGGTAGCCCCACTTCTGCACTAATGAGAAGTGGAGGATATTTTATTCATAAGCAATAACAGCATAGTAAAAAATATTTCAGTTCTTTTCCTCACCAAAGTTGAAAAGTTTTATGGGGAGGGTATGTCACACTTCAGAAAGTTTGTATAAATCTGTACTCGGAATATTGAGTAGAACTTCAAGTCTTTACACGAGGCCTTTAGACATAATTTACTCCTGTAAACTCCTAATGATCAGTTTTTTTTTCTCTCTATCTGCATTGTAGGGAAACTGAGTAAAAGGATTTCTGTTTTAGAGATTGTTTTGACTTGCGTCTAGATGTCGCTCCAAAGCCTCATGCAGTTTTAGATGGGTCTTTTTTGGAGGTAGCTGAATCTAGTCTGTGTGATTAATTCATGGTGCAGTGCTGGGATTAAGGTGTGAGTGCTACACCTGCCCTAAGGTGTGTAGCCTGAATATAATATAAGTGATAGAAAGAGGCTTGCTGTCCTCTCTCTCTTTCCTTCCTTTATTTTTGCTGTCTTTCACTTCCATGAACCGTAGCCCCTCCAAGCCACCCTGCCTTGGAGCTAGCTGATTATCAACTGAAACCTCCACAAATGTGAGCTAAATAAACCTTTTCTCCTTTAGCTTTGGATATTGGGCATTTTGTCTCAGCAATGAGAGAAAAGTCTCTAAAGTAAAGGTCTTTCACAAGCTGCAGATCCCTTATCAAATCCGGATTACATGGTGACCACTTTTTGTTGCTATAGGTTTTAACCCTTTGTGCTCAGTCATAACCTGCTTCTTCCTGAAGCGTGTCTCTGCATCAGACAAGGTGGCATTACCGTTTTTGCTGAATCTGTTTTTGAGCTGTTGCTGAAGCTTTTTGTCCTTTCTCTATGGTCCATCCAGGTTTTTTTGCCCTTTGAAGAGTGACCATGCTATAGAAAAGCTAGCACAATTCCCTTATATGAAATAGGTCCTTTAGAAAAATGAATTACAGTGTATATATTGTCTTTTGGCAAACCTTCACTTCAAACTGATGCGGTCCTTTTATTATCAAATAACTTTTCAAACTATGTGAGCATTTTTATTCACTCTTCACTTTAACAATATCTTTTTAAATTTTTTTATTAGTTCATGTTTGCAGTATGTGCATTTTACAACTATCTTAGGGAGTGGGCACATGGACATAATACAGCCTGTTTCTTTTTTTTAATCCCCTACCCATCCCTCCTTCTCTAATTCCCTTTTTTCTCTTTTCATTCTTGTTGATATCATTAAACTTAGTTCATATTTACATCATATAAAGTTTATATTCACTGAGGTTATTAGGATCCTGTACATGGTATATCTAATTCTATTTGCCTCCCTTTCCCCTCCCCCTCACCCCATACTCTTGGTCCCTTGGATGCTAGGTATTTACTGGTGAGGTCAACTGTAGAAAAAATTTAATGTCTAATGAAAAATATGCATCACTACTATGCGGCAAGTTCATTGGTTCAGATAAAATAGACTATTATTGCTTGCTGTCTATTTGAACTTTTTCCAACTACAATATGCTACTTGATTGAAAGACTTGTAATATGTGTTCTAATAAAACAATGAAAAATAATGTGACATTGTATTGTCTCCCTAGTGTAAAAAACTGAGAGAGTAAATAAGATCCAAAATGTACAATAGATATTGTGAAAGTGAGAGGGGAAGAAATGCTCAAGAGGAAAGAACAATTGGAATGGGGGATGGGGGAAAGGAGAAAAGAAAGAAGGGAAAGCATTTTACATATATATAATAGATAATTATACTACTAATCTCCATTTGTTCATCAAAATGAATGGTTTGTGCTTTTACTGTCTGATCATTTTTTTCATGTCTATATCCTGTAATCTGAGTAACTACTTTGAAGATAACAATATGCAATATATTAACCATTGTTAATATCCTATTATTTTGTTTTGAAATTCTGTATCATTTTTATTTTTTATTTTAAAATTAAAAAATCACGTGACAGCTAACTACTTCTACTTATATTCCTATTGTAACTAAAATTTGAAAAAAAATGAAAGAGCAAGTATTATCTCAACTCAGTTTCTGCATCTAGGCTAGTCCTTCTCCATGAAAATCCTATCTGATACTTTGTTTTATTTTTTATTTATTTATTTTTTTTTGTGGCACCGGGGATTGAACTCACGACCTTGCGCTTGTCGGGCAGGCGCTTAGACCGCTGAGTAGATCCCCAGCCCTGTTTTTGAGACAGGGTCTCACTATGCCGTTCAGGCTGGCCTTGAGCGCACTTTGTAGCCCAGGCTGGTCTCGAACTCAGAACGATCCGCGTGTCTCAGCCTCCCGAGTGCTGGGATTACAGGCGTGCGCCACCACGTCCGGCAGATACTTTGTTTTAAATCACTCCATAGATTATTGTTAATTTAGAAAGCATTATGTGCTTTGTATTTCTCCATAGGTAAAAATGTATATATAGCATGGAGTTGTAGAATAACAATTTCAGAGAAGAAGAGAACATTAGCAGTCATCTAATTCAGATGCTCATCCAAAGTTATGTTTCAGGTAAGACTCCCATCAATATTTAGTGAGCCCTGCTGTTTTTTACTGGATTCTGTAGGTAAATGCAAAGGAAAGAAACAATATATAGGTTGTTCCTCTAGTATCTACAGCTTAAAAAATATTTAATTCGTAGCATGATCTTTTATGTTCTTGGTGCATTTTTAAATTGTGATAAAAATTATTTGAAAACCATTTTAACATGAAATTATTAAAATACATTTTGCTTAGCAGAATTGAAGAGTATATCAAATGAAAATTCTGAAACACAAGTTAATATTTTAAAGTACATTTACTGCAAGTGAATATGGTTTTAATATACATTCTAATAATTTTAATAATGTGTCCATTTGAAAGAAAGAAATACTATGGATGAGGTCTTTCTATACTACTTGTCATAAACAAAAATGTAGCCCTTTCTTGCATATTAAATAAGTAGTATTATGGAATAAATGGAAAGTCTGAAGAATACTTTTCAAAATTTAAAGCTGGGTATGGGTGCACACACTTGTAATACCCACAAGCTGGGTTACTGAGGCAAGAGGAAGCCAACTTCAACCCCAAGCTGGGCAATTTGGTAATTTAGTAAGACCCTATATCCAAAAAAATGATTTAAGAGTGAGGGGTTGGCACGTAGTTCAGTATAAAGGCCTGGGTTCCATCACCAGTACTAAAATTAAAAAAAAATTTAAATAATACATTTGTTATGGTTTGATCTTGAATACTTTCAAACCCCTGGATATTAGGAGTTTTTGGAAAGACTGGGTCACAAGGGTGTGACAGAGGTCAGCAGATTCATGCACCAAGAAGCAAATATGGTGTTAGGAGTGGCCTGGTTTGGGAGGGACGTGTCCCCTGGAAGGATGTATCTCTTTTCCCTGCAGCTCTGTCAATCTTTTTGCCTTCGCTCTGATGTTTCTTCCTTGGAGCCAGCCAACCATGGATCGACTCCCCTGAAGCTATAAGCTAAACTGAACGTCTTCTTCTGTAAGTTTTGGATGTCAGGTTTGCATCTCTGTGATAGCAAAGCTGACAAGCACACCATTGTCTATGAGTCACTCAATATATGGAATTTTTATAGAGAAGCCCAAACAGACAAAGACAGGTTATGTAACTATAAACATATCAGAAGTAAATGAGAAAAAATTGAGCAGAATTCAGGAAATGGGCATTGGTGGGAAGGTATCAGATTTGTTCACAGCCAGACCTGAAGGAGATAGATAGGCTAGGTCCTCAAAGGGCTTTTATGAGGAGGCAGAAGGCACCAGACTGATTAGGAAGGTGAGGTGTCCTCCTTATCTAAGGGTGCATGTGCCTCTTTTGTCCTTCTTGGACATGAACAGTGCAAGGGAATTAGAGCTTCCACAGTGCATTAACTAAAACGTGAGAAGTGGTTCTACCTAGACTTTCAGCTGTTTTGTGTTCTGTGACTCCAAAGAAAGTTTTGACAGCCACATCTTAACCCTGGAGATGGGGTTCCTCACCATAGAAAGGATCAAGGTAGAGTACAAGGGCAAATTGCAACGGGAGCAAAGGAGTTTCAAAGGAATCCTGTTGCCACGTGTCTAAGGGTAGATGGATGTTTGAAGGATGGTTTTTCAAGATGAGACACTCCTGTCCCATCCCTACATATGCTGCACACTGTGAATGGGCCTGTTTTAAGTACTCAAGTTAGAGAACAGCAACCTCTCCAGCAAAGGTGGTCACCAAGAGTAAGGACTCTGTAACCCTAAGAGTTCAGTGATTTATCAAATTCAGCTCTTGCATTAATTCAGCTATGTTTTCTCTCATTTGTGCACTGCGAGAAATTTCAGTAATGATCCCACTGTGGATCTGCATATTCTGTGGTTTATCATTTCAACAAATCGTATTAATTACTTTCTCTGTGCCAGATGTGTTAGAATAGCCACTTACTCCCTGGAGTTTCCTATGTAACAAATTAAAGAAGTTTCTGTCCTTGATGGTTTTCATTAATTTGTAGTAATAAAGATTGTTTTAACATTTGCAAAATATTTTAGATTTATAAGCAACACTGGTACTGGAAAGCTGCTTCCTGACATGAGGAAGAGTGGCCTTCACGCATTGGTCCTTTGTGTTTTTGATGAATGAATTCAGGCAAGTCAGGCAGGAACCCATGCAGAAGTACAGGCAAAGGTTATTGTACAGGCAAGAGAGATTCCACCTTCAAGCTAAAAGGCAGGCATGCTGTGTAGGCATCTGCTCCAAGGGGAGTTTGAGCATCTTTTTATGTATAGGACAGTTGCTCCCTAAGTTCAAGTAATTATGGTGATCATCACTACCCGATCTATGTGATGTTCATGCTTATCGACATGTTTCTCAGAGATTGCTTTGGAATGGCAATACCTTAGAAATGTTTCCGTGTTTATTTTTAGATGCTCACCCTTCCCTGGAGGGCCTTATACATGTAAGAAACTTATGAAAGAAATTTAGGAAAGAAAGGTGCTATCCTAAATCAGGTTTCTGCACAAGGTTGGCAGGTCTTTAAAAAAATGTCCTCCTCCTGATGTCACCGAGCCATAGGCCTTGGCAACCAGAATTGCATTATGCCTTCTTCTAAAAATAGATCTAAGCTGGGCGTGGTGGCTCACGCTTGTAATCCCAGCACTCGGGAGGTTGAGACAGGCGGATCGTTGTGAGTTCGAGACCAGCCTGGGCTACAAAGTGAGCTCAAGGCCAGCCTGAACAGCATAGTGAGATCCTGTCTCAAAAACACCAGGGCTGGGGATCTAGCTCAGCGGTCTAAGCGCCTGCCTGGCAAGCGCAAGGTCGTGAGTTCAATCCCCGGTGCTGCAAAAAAATAAAAAATAAAAAAAATAAAAATAGATCTAACACATGGTTATGAATGCATTATATGCAGAGGTCTTTGTTTCTTACTTAGCTACAACTGGTAAAGCATGCTATTTAGGGTTCCCTTTATTACTCAGGTTTCCTAATATCTAACTGTCTGCCGAACGATGCTACCACATTTCCCTGAAAATAAGACTGAGTCTTAATTTTTGCTCTAAAAGATGCAATGGGGCTTATTTTTAGGGGATATCTTATTTTTCATGTACAATAGTCTATATTTAATTTACACAGGCACAAAAATCTACAGTTATTCAAATACTGTCATGTCCTTTTGTGCTGGAACATCATTGGAAATCTCCAAGCCCCAAATTTCAGTCTAAATTTCTTAAGACTTCATTTTTTGTAGAAACATTGGCCCAATCGCTCATGTTCCATGATAGAGCTATCTTTAAATGAGCACTTCTTGTCCATGTAGGCTGCTCATAGTGCATTGGCAACACAGCTGTCAGTGATATTATCCCATGAATTCTTCATCCAAGTCACAACCTAGGCTTCAAAAAGTTTCCATCATCAAATGTTAACTCAAGACTTACAATATTGGAGTGACAACAAAAATGATGACATTTAATGATGGCCCACACAAAAATGATGAAAAAATTCAGGTGTCAAAATTTGAAAATTTGACTTTACTTTACATGAGTGCTTTAAGGATGTCTGTCACACACATGGTGTATTGAATTATAAAAATTCATGTTAGACACAACCAGCTCTGTTCATTGTCGAGTGGATACATTATTCATATATTCTGTCTGTACTCCTATTGGTCATTCGGAAATAAGTCTCCAGTTCATCTGTTTACATAGATGTGTACTTTTCTTCCAAAATCACCCACTTGGGTATTTACAAATACTTAATTTTAATTTATATTATCATTTAATGTATTAATGCCAAAATATTACTTATTCATATTTAACTGCATACTACTATTATATTATAATTCAATACATCTGTCATGTGCTGCAACGGACGTACTAAATGCATCCATCTGCATAATGATCTTACCTGGGTTTTATTTTTGGGTAAGGGCTTATATTATGAGCATCCTGAAAAATCATGCTGGGGCTTATTTTCCAGTTAGGTCTTATTTCAAGGAAATATGGTGTGTCACAGGGGTCCTAGGCTAGAGGAGGCCTGACTTTAGGGAAGCCCAATGTTACCAGCCACTATGTCTATACATTCATGTTCATTTGCTTGCCACTGACCAAGTCAAATGAGGTCATTTATTTTGGAAAAGAGGCAAAAGGATTTATTCAAAGCTATCTCTGAGAAGATGGAGGGTCTCCAACACCAAAAATCAACATCTCACCATGAACAAGAGTAATAGGGTCATTTACAGCAAGGGACACTGAGGGCAGGGCTACAGTGAGATAATATTTAGCTCATCTTCCTGGACATGGACAACTCTCTCCCTTGCCTACAGAAGCTAAATACCTCTGACTGATAGCGTTCTGAGTCCTGTCAGCTGTGTCTACTGCTCATGTCCTTTCCCGTAACTCACTCTGCTGTAATTGTATGCATCAGACCCAGCCCATCTGTGTGAATACTCGAGTTCCAAGTGAAGAAAGATTATTATAGGCCATGCAGGAGGATCGGACTTGCAGGTGTCCTTGTTTGCAATTTTGAATTTTCAGGACAAGCTCAAGGGTCTTTGTGTTTCTTATCCTGCCTCTAGGCCTTCGCACAAAGGTTGGGGTTGGGCCTCGGATGTTGCCCAAGTTCGAGCGAATGAAAGGAACAGGTCCCACCGCTCCCGTTGTACTACCAATAATACACTTGTCTCTAAAAGGCATAATCTAACTTTTAAAGTTACATTTCACTGTTCTGGTTACACCAACAGATTAGAGCTGACCACTCTTGCCCAAAAGTAAACCAAAAAAACTAATCTTTTCTTCTTCTTTCCCTGTTTCTGTCCCCAAGACTGGGGAACTCAAGAAATTCTTCGCATGCTGCCAGGAACTTTTTCTCTTTTCTCACCGTGGAGGGGCGTGCTTGGCCTCTGTGGTGCCCTTCCAGCCACAGGAGGCTCATTGGTCTGCTGCAAGATTATCTCCCCTTTTCTTCTCTTTCTTCTTTTGGTCATTTATTGCAGATACAAGTTGGTAAAGAATGGGCGGACAGCCTGTTACTAATCTAGGAGCAGAGCAGAACTTTTAGATAGCACATGGGCAACCTAGAGTTTAGTGGACTTTTTTGACCTCAGGTTTCTCTTGTCTGTGATACTTTGCTCAGTTTTCTCACTTTTTGGGGCTAAAATAGCTGTTGATATCTTGGTATCCTGCCTGAAGATCTGCCTACCCAAGTTTACCCCATTTTGTGCGCAAAGTCTCATCTGTGCTTTTCCCCTAGATGTTCATTTCTCTCTCAGGGTGCTATTTTAGTCAGGGTCACCATATTGTCCCATCACATGACTGGCTGCAGTCTTGCCTTGTCATGGAATTGGCTGCCCATTTTGGATGAACCACGTGGATTTCACCATGTGGATTTCCTTGATTCTTCTAACAAAATTCAAGTAAGTTAGAAACATATGCCTGATGGCCTGAGTAGAACAGAAAAAGAGCTAGTAAAAGCTTAATTCAAATGACTATGAGGCATTCTCAGGATTTTTTATTTATTCTTTTTAAAAAAAAGAGGTTTTTATCTCTATTACATTAAATAATATACCAAAGATTTTACTATTGAGGTAAATGTGAGAAATGTTGTTTCTGGAGTGGCTCCACCCTGCTAAAGTAGAGCCATCAGATGGCTCAAGATGCCCAAGGGTGTCGGGACAAACTGCTTATCAAGTGGCTCTGTGAAGTCATGGCAGGGGACTGGAAACCTAGGGATTTCCCATGGGGCAACTGTCCAGTTCCTCGGGTTCTTGTCCTTACCCTAGGGAGTGACGCAAGGGTGGGGCAAGACTGACTCAAAGCCAAAGATTCCCCAAGTGGAAAATGGGGAAGTCAGGCCTGTGCAGAATGAAGGCGTCAGAAATGAGAGTAGCGTGAAGTAGAAGTTCATTCGTAAGGTGGCGGAGGTGGAGCTACGGCTGCTGTGCAGCAAGCACCGTGGCAGGGATAAGTTCAGGTGGACCTCTCAGCGTGGTCCCCTTGCTCTGGCCATGCTTGCAGGGGTTCTAAGCCAATCAGGGTCTTACTTTTCTAAGGGTTACAGGCTCTTCACCGATTGGTTTGTTAGTCAGGGTCTTAGCCTTTGTTGCTAAGATTCAGGGAGTTTTGGGGGTTTTCCAGTGTACTTAGGCAGTTCCCTGAGAATTACCATTTTACGCCTGCAGGGGTTTCGCAAACAGTAATGATCTAGGAGATTTCCAGTGAGTGTACGCAAGCCGGTCTCTAAGAATAAATGTTCTCCATCTGCAAAAGATTTCACAGGTGTCAATTTCTGGTAAACAGATGGTCATTTCCATAGCCAGCTGCCATATCAATCACTTTATGTCGCTCCCTTCCCCGCCTGCCTCCCTTTCTCACTGCCCCTACTGCTCTACCCTGCTAAGGAAGTCTGGTGGGGAGGACTCCATCCTGATCTCATGGGAGATTTGAAAGGCTGGTAGAGCCATCAAGTGACCCAATACCCCTCTCCCTAAGGAGTTAGTGGCCCCCACCTGGAGACAAAAAGGCCTCAGTTGGGCTCTCTTCTATGATGCTATGAAAGACTCCAGTGGCATCCTAGCTTCGGGCAGAGGCATCTATCTAATAAATACACGAGTCTCACAAGCAATGCTTTGCGGTCTCAGATCAGGTCTTATCCTTCTGCACGTGATGCCATCTTAGGAACCTGAGACCTAGTTGTCTACAGAAAGCCCTTAAGGGCTTTTGTGTATGCTTCTGAAAGATGACATCACCATTTTAACTTTTGCATGAAGATATTCCCTAGCAAACACTTGAGTCTCACGAGGGACGCTTTGTGGTCTCAAATTGGGTCTCTTCTTTCTGCAGAGGATGCCATTTTAAGGATCCGAGACCTAGTTGTGTCTGTCTATAGCACCAGGATGAGCTCTGGGAAACCTGATAAACCATGCCCCACAGAGTCCACTGACTTTGGCACTAAGCCATATTCTTGATCAGCAGGAAAATTTTGACCCTGCCAATTTAAGAAAAGGAAGAGCTTTTCTACACTCTCAGTTTTGCCATTTGTGCTTTTCAACATGGTATGATAATGAATCTGTCCAAAGTCTTTCTAATGAAGTGATTATGAAAGTGAAATCAGATTGCCTAGATTCAAAGCTTTTGTCTATTGTATGTGATCCTATTCTCACTTTAATTGTTGGGGACCACAAATTAATAAATTGAGTCTAGGGGACATCCAAGCCTATCCTCGTACTGCCCACTGAGCCAGATTGGAACACAGAAACTCCCTGCTTTTTTCTGGTCACAACTGGAAGCCCGAGGGCTGATGACTGTTGTGCTCACAGGGCAAGAAAATGATAAGCCACCTAGAGAAACTAGTTTCCTTATTGCATCCCTGTCTCTTTGTCTTTGCAAGAATGCTTTGTTCTTCTTGTCAGTCCACTGTAGTCACCATCACTGTTCCCGGAAACACCCACTGCCCTTCACCCATTGTCCTTGACTCAGATGTAATGAATAAATACCAAAATTCTGGCCTTGTGGACTTTTGTTCCCCGAGAACAACTTGTCACCCCAGATTCCTGCTGTACCCCTATTTTGTCTGTTGCTCTTTCTGCCTTCCTTGTGCTGTAACTCTGGGCAAGGGATTGGTGACTCATTGCTGGGGTCCCTGATAACAGGTGCAGTGGAGTCTCCAATATTTAATATCAAAGGTTTATAAAAAAGCACATAGGACAACTGTTTGATGCTCAGTTGCACTAAAGTATATAAAATCTTTACCTCAATAGTGAGCTAAAACATGGAACACCCGTATGTGATATAAAATGGAAGATATTTGGTCTTTGTCCTTGGTGCAGACCTCTTACAGAACCCCTTGGAACTCACTGGGTGATCAGAGTGCTGTCTATTATTCTTAGTGAGCCCTTTTCTACCTGTGATGAGTTTATGCTTACAATGTGTCTAATGTGGGCCCTGTGAACAGCTTTAAGTTGGAGCCTGACCACCAGGAAGACTGAGTGATTCCAGAGGGTTGGAACTTTCCACCTCACCCACTGACCCTGGAAAGGGGCAGTGGGGGTAGGGGTTAAACTCTATGAAAACTTGAATGATCAGCTATGATAAACTCTCTCTTGCAGAACACGTAGAAGTGTTAGAAGGGTGGTGATCCCGGGCATGCAGTGGAAACCAGTTGTGAAAGTGCTGTGCCTTTCCACATACATCTTTATGCATCTTTCCCTGTGATTTCTTCCAAATGTCATGTGTATCCCTTGTAATTTCTTTTACAATAAACCAAAATCGCAATGTTTCTCTGAGTTTTGTGAGCTTCTCCAGAAAGCGCATCCAACCCAAGTAGGCTGCATAGGACTCCTGACTTATAGGTGGTCCCTCAGATCCACAGATAACAACCTGGACCTTGCGCTGATGTCTGAAGCCTGGGAGGTCTTCTGTGACTAAGCCCTTAATCTGAGTGACATGATGCTATCTCCAGATAGATAGTACCAGAAATGAATAGCGCTATAGGACATGAAGTTGTTGTCCAGTGGGTTAGAGAATTGTGTGGTGCAGAAGAAATTCCACGTGTCTGACACAGATGTGTTCTATGTTGTGCAAATACAGCACAAGAAAAATCATGTGTTTTGCCAGATCTTGTGATACACTCTCTAATACTTATTTTACTTTCTCAATTTGGAAAATGCTGCTGATCCTTAAAGACCGTACTTGCTTATTTCTATCTTCATGAGGTCTTTGCCAAATCTCACCAGGAAGTGTGCTACTTTGCATACATGAATATTGCCACTTTCATCCTTTACTGAAATTCTATTTTCTGATATCTATTTTTCCCACTAGACTATGAATTTCTCTGAGACAAGCAATCTTGCCAGAATCATTTTTTTTCTACAGCTTTATGTGGGCTTTGATGTTTTAAAGAACAAAGTTTGTATTTGTTAAGTTAATAAATGAATGAAAATCAAATAAAGTGGATTTCCTAATATTGTAATGTTAGTTCACCATTTTAAAAAAATTTCTCTCTAAATAAAATAGCAAACTGAACAGAGCAAGGGTTACATTTTAATGGAAAACCTACTTGCATTTGAACATTTGTTAAAACACCTTCCCAAACTCATCAATCTCAGTTATCAATCAAAGAGAGGCAATTTCATTTCTAAACTATGAATAAGCCATTATTACTCTATCAATGCAGGTGCATTGCACCTTGAAAGTACTTCCTCTGTGGGAAGCCTTTTGTGTTCTTCCCCACTGAATGGCTTGCATTTGCTTGCCCTTGACTCCCGGCTGGCTTTGAAGCTGGCTACACCAACATACCCAGTCTTCCTTTCAACTGAATGCACAAGCACTTGGTTAGGCAGAACAGGGACCCACCCGGTACAGGGGTTGCTTCTGCCAGACCTTGTTTCTTGGCTGCACCTGATTCAACCAGTAAAAATCACAAGCACGAAAGTGGTAGCTTCAATTCTCTCTCTATATTATCATAACTTTTCATGTCCAAAGAAAATGCTATCCAAGAATCAGATGTCATGAACTGCTTCTAGTTCTCCCCACATCACTCAGTTTCTGACTGCCTTCCGTCTCCTCCTGTGGCTAGCTAATGGTTCCATTTTTGCAGTGGCGATATGGCTGTTTCCCTACACTGGAGGGTGCAAAAGTAATATTTGTACAAACTGAAATGTAATATGTGGAGCGATATAATAAAATTGTAATAATAATAGTTCTAATTTATGATCACCTGCTGTATGCCACATGGTCATGTGTAATGTCAGTAATTCTGTCTAACTGTGAAGCTATTTTTGACAGATGAAAATCAGAACTTCAAAGAAATTCGGAAAATTTCCCAAGGCGTATAACTCGACTAATGTAAAAGCAAGATGTGCATCCCAGTCAATTTGATTCCTATGTCCATAATTTTCCCTTTATTTTACTCTTTACAACATCAAAACTTTAGCTAGAAAAAGCCAGTTTATGAGACATCATAAGAGAAACTCAAACCAAGAAAATCAAAGTACGGATGCATTCTCTTAAAGAGCTACGGCTTCTTGAATATTTCAACTCTTAATACACCAAAATATTTGAGAATGGTTCATCTTAAAACTTTATAGAAAAGATTTTTGCTATTTATGCCAGTTATATTTCTTTTGCTAGTAAAACTCGTTTCTAGTCACTTTGTATGCTATGTATTCTTTTAGGATCGCCAATACAATATGAGTTTAAACTTTTAGAAGTGTTCTTACCATGAAAGGTAACTTTTTTCTTTGTATCCTGTCTGGTTATCAAAGCCACCTCAACCAATAGCCTCCACATGCTTTTCTTTTTTTTGTCTGAATTACACAGTGTGAATTATTTTGTTTTCTCACTGAGTCTGTTGTTGTTAATACTTCTAATTTCTTCCCTAAACTCAACGAAGTTTTCTGAAGTTTTAGAAAATGTGTTGATTAGGACATAATGATTTATTGACTGTTTTGGAATATGAAAAGGGATTGTCTAAGTTCTCAAATAATTTATGAACAACCTGTATTAATGAAAGTTTAGTTTTTTATGTAGAATTTATGTGTTTTTCACATTTTTGAAGGGAATAACAATGGGCCTAGGAGAACCTGTCCACCACCATTGGCTGTACTGTTCGGTTTTAGTCTTTGAGGGCGGATGACCCTTATAGGATCAGGGAATGACATGCCCTTATCTTCAGCTGGGAGATGAACTGACTGGTCGGAGAGCGTCAATGACTAACATCCCTGGAATCCCATCGCAGCATGGCAGTTGCATCCCATCTTTAATGAGCTATGAGTAGGAGTTGTGTTGTTTTCCTACTTTTCCTGCCTAGCTTCCATTTTTGAACTGGTAATTGTAACTGGGTCTCCATTACTAAGTATACTCACTTAACTTCGTTTATTTTAATCTATTTTTAGAATTCAACATGATAATTTTTTGTTTTTAAAACTATACTTTTATTTCAAAAGCATGTTTGCTTGTTGTAATATTTCTAAAGCATGTTTGCTTAATGTAATATTTCTAAAGAATAGAAATATTTTGATTAAAAAGTGAATATCTTCATCCAATCTCTCTCAAAAATATTCCTAGATGCGACAAAACATTTGCTTCAACTCATCTCATATATTCACCCATAAATAATGAATACTTGCTTATGCATGCCTGTATATGTGTGTTTTGGTGAATACACATAAACAAACATGTTTTGTGTAAATATAACATTGATTGATTCCTTTGCCCTTGCCATATATCAAGAAGCATAATACATGCTAAGCCAAAGTGGATAAGGTTACAGGTGGTATGATTTTATAGTGAATTCAAATACTGACCCACCTTATATGAGCTATATAACTCTTGGCAAATTATTTAGCTATTTTACACTTTATATTCCTTACCTATAAAATAAGGATAATAACCTTCTATCTCCTAAGGCTATAGTGAAATTAAAATGAAATATATACACAAAATATTTGGAATAAAGCCTGCTCATCAGTACGCATTAGCTATTATGACTTTTACCTCATTTAACTTAATTGAGTAGAAATGCCTAAAAGAGGTAACTGTTATTTTACCAATTTTGCTGATGAAAAAATTGAAGTTTGGAAAGTTTAAAAAAAATGTTTCAAGGTTGCACACAAGTGATGTAAAAGTGGAGAGCCTAGGGACTCTGACTAAGACCTATACTTTAATTTCTATATTGGTTAAATTTCATTGTAGGGTATACCACCATACTCCAAATCACTAAGTGAATTACAGTATTCTGCTTAATACTTTCACTTAAAATATAATAAAAGTCAGCTAATTTACATTGACTGTTAATTATGTGCTAAGTGCTTTGCATGTGATTTTATTAAGACACAATTTTAGAAATGAAGAAAATAAGATGTAGGTTTGGATAGGTTAAGTACTTTTGTTACCATCATGCAGTAAATAAGAACCTATGAAAGAACTGAAAATGCATGCAATTAAACTCGTTGATTTGCTTCTACCATGTGTTGGACATATTTCTATTAGACAAATGAGTCTACCCAGTGCTACTTCATTGATACGGAATGTATGGATATATTTTGATTTATTTAGCACCCTCCCATAGAAATTACCTACAGTACTCTTGTAATTAAAAACAATGCTATAGTAATCATTTAGGTATTTATTTCTTTCAAATTTTTCTTGATTATTTCTGCAGAATAACCTCCTTTGAAAAGAAATGTCAGTGATAACATAGTGAGAGTTTAAGTAGCTTTTATCTTATGTGATTATACCAATTTTTACCACACATTCATATTATATGATTGCTTTAAGGATATTTTAACATAGAAATAGTACCTCTCATTATTTTCAGGTGGAAGAGCCCATATGTAGAGTATAAATCAGGTTTGTGGGATATGTAGAAGAATACTCTCAGGAGAAAAAAATTGAGAGAGCGTCTTAGAGCAGGGAAAATAGCTTAGCAAGGACGAGACCTCTGTTGGAGTTAAACTTCGGTCTACTCTGAAGAAAAACCCTGTCTTATATGTCACACAGTGACTAACTGCAAACTGCAACCTCAGTAGATGGGAAGGAGACACAAAATGTTATCTCTGGGCACTGTTATTTTCTAGAGAATTAACCAGCTGTAAGTCTTGACGCCTAAAACTCTGTGCAATTAGAGAATGGTAACATTGAGTAGTAAAGGTGAACCAGGAATTCGCCATCAGAACCCACTGTAATTTACATTTCACCATGCTTAGACCTACATAGATTGAACATTAAAATTTATTGTAACCAGGGACAGCTTTGTTGGGATTTTGGGTGACAATAATTCCTGAGAAAACTTATAGGAGTTGGGTTATTACAACTCCTGGTGTTATCTTTGCTCCAGGGACTATAAGTCTTCCAAAATTCATTTTAAATAACCTACTCTTATAGTTCATAGTTTTGTGTTCTTGATGGTGTATATGATAATCAACCATACCATCAATGAAAAGTCAATGGAAACAAAACCCATTTTACAATGCCATTGTCAATCCTTTATTTCTCCTGTCCATTTGTAGTTCAGATTCAGCTAGGAAACAACAAAGATAAGTGAAAAGAGCATCAGTATTACAAACACTCTTAATCACCTACATTTCATAAAGCAGCCCACTTCTCCTAATGGTAAGTGTCAATTATCCTGCCTTGCTGGTCTCCTGGAGAAAGGAACTCAGAGAAACCAGGGAGAGTAGCACATTAAGCTTTTGACACTCTTATTTGTTTCTTCATGAAAATATCTAGTATTCAGGACTTGAGACTCTAGTTACCAAGACTTATAGGGACAAGCAATACAAATTCCATATCTTAGTTACTTTTTCATCACTGAGACATAATTCCTGACACCCAAAGTTAAAGGAGTAAAGGTTTATTTAGCTCACAGTTTCAGAGGTTTCCGTACATAATCAGCTGGTTCCATGGCAGGGTAGTATGGAATACAGGCATTGCAGAAGAGAAATAATTCATGGCTGGCAGGAGGTAGCAAAGCAAGCAAGGGAACCAACAGTCAACTTCAGTAGCTTCTTTCTTCCCCTTTTTATATTCTGTGTACACTACCAGGATTAGGGCTGTGGCAAAACAATCAGTGGTCTGATTTAGTAATCACCACTCTTAATCTCAGAATCACACACTCTAGAATCAGCCACCTCTGAAAAAGTCCCACATATGACCACATGAGGTTTTGGGGGAACAGCTAGACATGAGCCATAATGCTCCACCTCTGCCTCCCCAAAGATTCATTCTTTCATGTAAAAGGCATTTAGTGCATCTCTAAGAGTTGACAAAGTCCTAACGGTTTCAGCATTTCTGGAAAGTCCAAGTCCAAAGTCTTCTCTGAGATTTAAAGGAAACTCTTAGCTGTGAGCCTCCATACAAATGAAATGCAAGTAAAGCACTTCCAACATTCAATGCCATAAGGTAGACATTACAATTCCAAAAGGTACAAATAGAGAGGTACAAAGAAATAGGAACACAGCAAGTCCAAAATCCAGAAGGGCAAACATTAAATCCTATATTTCCAGGTCCAGCATCTGAGGCAATTTGTGGCAATATATGAAATCCAAAGGGCTTGGGTGGCTCCATCTTTATGGCACTATTTGTGGTTGCAGGTGCCTTGGCTTCTCTGAGCTCTGCTGTCATCTTGCAGTTTTCCTCAGATGACCCACATTCTTGTCTTCTCCAAACTACTGGGGTCTACAATACATCTTTGGATTTACACTCAGTTTCACACACTGTCTTGTCATGGACATACTGCCTGGCCTCTCAGACGTTTTTCTGAAATCTGGGTGAAGTCTTCCTGACCCCATAACTCTTACATTCTGCATATACCTATAACTGACGCCATATGGACGGTGCCAAGGTCTGCCACAAGCTGGAGCAGTAGTCAGACTTTCCTCTCTCTTTACCCTAGGAATTGAATGCCTGTGAATCAAATCTTCGGGAATATCTTCCCTAGGCTATGGCTATTCTGGAACATGGTGATCTGGAGCTCTCTTCTCAAAGCAGTCTTTCACCTTTGCAACTCTGAGACTGCACAAGTGGGAGTTCTGTTGGTTCTTTTGATATCCTCAGCTCATCTTTTCTATTGTATTCTGAAATATTTGGCTTTTTCTTGCTACTCTTTTTAGTGACCAATTTCTTCTCTGTTCTATCTTTGGGGATCACAACTTTACTGGTGCTTTCTTTCTAATGAAACTCACAATAATTTGAATCATTCTACTGCAGTATTCACTCTTGATTCTCAAAATAAATCTCTACAAACCCCAATAGTAACCATAACATCTCCCAATATTAGACTGTCTTGAAATTTCTTCTGAAAGATTGATTAGTCCGCTGCTCTTAATATCAGTCTCAAGGAAAGTCTCAGGGCAGGAGCAAAATGGAGACAAACTTTCTGCCAAGGTGTAACACACATCAGCTGGAGTCCAACAGCTAATACAGTCCTTCTTCCTAGCAAAAACCTTCTGAGCCTGGTCTTTACCAGAAACGATTTTATCAGCATTCTCATCTTCTGAGCACTGACCCGAATCTGCCTAAGTCTTTCCAGAGCTTCTGTTTTCAACCAGTGTCTCTGAACCTTTCCAAAATCTTCCTACAAGCCAGTCCCAAAGTCTTACAAACCACACTGTCAGGTATCATCACAATAATGACATCACTTCTCTGGTACTGAACTTTTTTTGTTAGTTTTCTTATTAGTGAAGCAAAATACCTGACACCCAAAGTTCAAGGAGGAAAGATTTATTTATCTCACTCCTTGTAGAAGTTTCAGTCTATAAATAGCTGACTCCAAGACAGGGTGGCATAAGAGACAGGCATCACAGAGGAGACACGGTTCATGGCATACAAAAGGTAAGGAACAAACAGCCAACCTCTGCAGTTACTTTCTGCTGTTTTTAAATATTCTATCTAGACTACCAGGATTAGGGCAGTGCCAAACAAATCATATGGACTGATTTAGTAATCATACAGTCAACTCCAGCATCATACACTCTAGATCCAGTCACCTCTGCAAAAACCCCACCTATGACCAAATGAGATTTTGGGGAGACATCTAGAGATAAGCCATAATTCCTCAACCAGGATACTATCAGCAATGGCCAATCTTACTGGTCTTCAAACCTATGGGAAACACCATAGAATGTCCATTAATTTGAAATTCATACTGCTTTCTAAAAAATACTATGTTTTTTAATGAACTATTGTCTTTAACATGATGCCTCAACTTTGCCTTAAGGATCTACCCATCATTCTAACATCCTGACAACTTCAGAATACTTCAATATGTGCTAAGACTTACGAATCTCACAACAATGTATCCCTCACTACCTATATTTCTTTTTATATTATCATCACTTAGTCAAGAGGATATCATGTGATTTTTCACATCAACCCTGAAGTGGTGCTAGTGGGACACGATAGGCAGGATAGACATACGCTCTGTATATGGTCAACCCTGGCCAGGCTCAACCCTGGGCAGTCTTTTCCAGAGTAGAAGAAATCCAATATAATCAACCTACCACTAAATGATCAGTTGTCTCTTTGAAGGCTAGCACTATATTTCAGGCATAGCATTGATTTCTATTTCAGGTGAATTAAACATTCAGTGGTGGAAGTTTCAAAATCAACAAGAGGTTGCCATGTTATTGATCCAATTTAGAACTCCTACCTCAACAATTGTGTCCACTTGCTTCTGAATCCATTAGATGTTCACTTTGTTGGCTAAGAGAAAGAATTGGCTGTCACATACTACACTACACATATCTTCCTGCCTACTTTATTGGTTAGAAATATTTCAGCAATGGACCCTTGCTGGTTGGAATTACATTATCCTCACATTTTATGTGCAGTTCATAAATTCAACTACAAGCTTCTTTCCCAAACTTGCTTCATAATATTAGTTGTTACAATTCCTGTTCAATTAACTCAACAGTTCTACTGTGTAAGAATGTACATATATCTTGTATATCTTATCTCAAACCACAAATTTGACTCCACAAAGTAGAAGACTAGATACATTACCAATATTTCTGCCCACCGAATTTATTTTAGACATCCACATATGAGAATGTAATGCAGGAGCAGGATATTTTCATCTTGCAATTGTATGTTGACCTGACATGTGATTTCTGTCCTTTATAAAATCACTTGTGCTTTGTCAAAAAGCAGTTTCCATTTCTTGGCTTTATGTTTTCCAAACAGTCTGTCCCTAGAATAATGTGTATTTAAACTGCTATTTCCTGCATAACAAGTGTGCATCTCCTCAGCTGGTTATAAGCAACTCCCTAAGAGGCCTCAGGAGG
>RJWT010007743.1:0-27216 GCA_004365215.1 Cuniculus paca | reverse complement strand
CTTAGGTTTGTGTTTCTCATTTGCCACACAGGAGATGTCATTGAATTGTGGCACTTCTAATCCATGTGGTCATCAAGTCCATGGCAAATGATGGGAAGTGTGTTTTAGCCTGCAAAAATCCCTTTGTAATTCTCTGATGTGTTTGGGCTGACTCCCCTCCTCCTGCTGCTTTCTCTTTATGAAGTTGCCATTTTAACTGTTGAAGTACTTCTCATGTTGGTTTTTAAGAGACATCGAATTGTATGATTGACTTTGGAACCATAATGGACAATTCTTTCCCCCATAAGGCACTTTCTTCTCAATCTCCTTCTGTTGAAATTCAGCATAATTAGTAAAATTTAATTAAGCAGCAGGTTCATAGTTGTCTTTTAATTAATGAACTGTTAGCACTACAATGAATAATATTTAATATATAGTAATGAAGGTTAGAAAATGCCAATTATTTAGTTTCTTTCAACTCTGCATGTATTTTCTCATAAAGACAAAATCAAAACTAATTCCCAGCAAGAAATAGGTCTTACTTTTTGGGCAAAAGTCTGAATAGTGAAATGTTCTGCCCCACACATGCACTGCAATTTGTAGGGAACAGCGGCAAAGGAAATGCCAACAGTGTCACCTCTTTTCCCAAGGGGACCTATCAACTTCCGCTACCCATGGACAGGGCTGTGCTGGGGTGTGTTTACCTACCCAGAACCTGTCGCAGGCCACCAGTACTGCACCTTCCCATGCCTCTGTCCATTACCCTCACCTCTTCCCTGCTTGCCTTGCCTCTGACACAGGGTGTCCTGACTTGAGAGTCACCAAAAGTTTCCGGAAGAGGCACAGCCCTTTAAGAACAGGTCTGAGGAAATGATAGGATTTCCCCTTTTTAAATGGAGATATAAAAATCATATAAACATGATTTAGCATTTGATTGGGACGTTATATTTTATGGTCATAGAGCGCATGTGTCATCCTATCTGCCTCTGACATCCACTAAGCAGCTTTGGCTTTTGTGATTTTGAAGAAAGCTTTCTAAAGAGTGTTTTGGTATGTGCACACCACACAACCCTGGTTGTTAAAGGGTCCTTCTGAGCCTGCACTAGAGCAGAGGAAGGTGATGTGGATGAGGGATGAGGGAGAGAGGCAGGAGCAGGAGGTCAATGAGGGAAGGTGGAGGCTGCTTCTCACTGCTTCTGGCCCTGTTGCTGAGAAGATGGGTCATGAAGGCTCTGGGGGTTCTGGGTCCTTGCAACCAGTGTTTACATCAGTAAATATTGTGGTGTTGAGTAGTCCTTCTGGCATGAACAAGGACACTGGTGTAGGGGTCTAACACAAATGAAATAGGAAAGTGTCTAGTACAGCTGCCTGTACATTATACTGGGCTCATTGCAAGTTGAAAATGTGGAGTTTCAGCTAGGTTATCCCTGTTCTCTGGGCCCACTACCCCAACCTAAATTGGACAGGTTTCCCCAAATAATTGCAACCACCACTCTGGGACCAAGTTACCAGATTAGAATATGACGAGGCTACACTTTTCTTGATTCCCAACTGTTCCCATGTCCAGGCGCACTGGGAGCAGAAGGCAGCAGAAACATGCAGGTCTGCTCTGCAGAGACAAATTGAATTGCAGGTGGCAATGGTCTCAGGGTGCAGGCCAGGAGGGAGGGGCCCGGTGGGCATAGAAACACATGCCGAGAACCTGCCTTGGGGGATTTGGGGAGAGTCAGACATACAGATGACCCATGTTCCCAGGCCCTAGTATCTGCTGCACTGTTCTTCTAGACTTTGCCACTAAGCACAAATTCACGTGTCAAAGTGTTAAGAATGGCCAGACCCCAGCTGCAGAGCATTAAACTCCTAGTTGCATTGGTCACACAGGAAGTCAGCACTAGTTCCCAGGAAAGCTCATCAATGGAAAGACCACTGAGATCATTTTCAACTCATGGCTTCCAAGAGTCCAGATCATAAGATTATACTTTTAATGAAAAGTTTTTGCTATAGAATGCAACACAAGGCCTATTCTTATTTCAGAGTGAGTTTACAGCAAATTCAAATGTGAACCCATCCTGGTCTTGGGGTGTTCAATGTATATGACAGTGTGTGCCCTTCCATCGAAATGCACAGCGAGTGTACACTGTCAACAAGTGTGGTGCGGTGGATGTAAATTACACTTCAGCAGAACTGATTTAAAAAATGGCATGTGGGAATGAGAGCCTCCACACAACCTGCGGGCGGCTTTGAATCTACTCAGTCTTCACGATGATTCTTGGTAGTAGAGCCATCTGTTACCCTTTGGTTTGTATCCCGTACCCCTTAATCAGTTTTAAGTACATCTAATTATGTATGTTTCAGCCTCACTATGCACCCTAGAACACACGACTCCTTTTTAAAGTTATCTATATGTTATTACATTTAATCTTTATAATAGTTGCTGTTCCTTCGAGGTTTTTAGTCGGCAATTTTGCCTGCCAGGGACCATTTGGCAGTGCCTGACATATGGGGCCAGGGAATGGGAAAGAGAAGGTGAAAGTGGCATCTAGCAGATCCAGGCCGATTACACTGTGAATGGCCTAAGGGCACGGTGCACAGGCAGCTGCCACAAAATGCCAGGGGTGCCAAGCTTGGGAAGCTCTGCCCTGTTGTGCAAAGATTCAGTCCCCAGGTTTTATCTTCAGTCTGGTATGGACGGCGTGGAGCCCCTAAGCCTAGCTGTCTTCAATCCTTGTTTACTATGGGCGATTAGGGAGGAATTAACAGCAGAAGACTGTGCTCACCATACCCATCTCCACCGCTCTTGTTCAAGGTGCTAATTAGAGTGTTTTGTTTCCAGTAAAAACAAGAGTCAGATTTCATGATTGATTCATGATCACTTTAAAATTAATGCTGCTATTATCATACAAAGTAGTGGTAAGTGGAGGTAAGAGAATTTTTGCTCTGGGATACTAAGTCAACATTACAGTAAACACACAGTAAACCCATTTATCTCAGGCTTAATGCTTTGTTGTTTCTTCTAAGCACTTCTTAGGTGCCTCTGGGCTTTTTAACATTCTTTGGCAGTTGTAATTTATTAATTGATTTTTAAATTTGGTTTGTGAAAATGAACTTTAGTTAGGGCTTTGTGGGGAATGAAAAGGCCTGTTCACTTTTCAGTGGCTGGGTCTTCTCGTTCAGTGTTGTGGAGTGAATGGGGAGGACTCAGGGAATGTGGGACCTAGAGATTCTAGACTCTGCTTCCTCACATCAAAGGGTAAAGAATCAGTTGCTCAAAACAGAATATTCTGTCATATAAACTGTAATTTATAATGTCATGGTAAACGACCTCTGTGTAAAATGCCTCCTGACATAACCTCATAGAGGTAAGCTGTCGTATTGAATTACACATAGGGTTCTTAGGCATGTTTTGTTTTATGTTTTAATTTCATGTGTATTAGTTTTTCATCATTGTGACCATGTGCCTGACATATAGAACTTAAGGAAGAAAGTTTATTATGGTTTTAGAGGTTTCAGTTCATGGTAATCTGCTCCAAGGCAGAAACATTATGGTGGAGGGTACGGCAGAGGAAAGCTGTGCACCTCACGGCAGCCAGGAAGCAGACTGTAGAGGAAAATGCTGGACAGGAAGGGGTCAGGGCTAGATGTATCCCTCAGGGTCATGCTCCTGTGACCCACTTGTCCAAGTAGTTCCCATTTCCTAACAGCTCATTCTGCTCTGGACTCCTCAACAGCCTAATCCATTGGCGCCATCAGAGCACTCACAATCCAGTCACCTCTCCAGTAGTATCTTAAGGCAATCAAGTTAACAGGATTAATCAAAGCAACCTGCTTTATTTTTTTTGTTGGTGGACGTCTCTTGACATTCTGATGAAATCCTTTATACCCCTTCTCAGGATGTTCCTAAAAGTGTACTGTAGAATATGTAGGATCATAACATAAAAGGGACCAGATCTTCCTAAGACTAATTCTACCTGCGACTCCAGGGTATGCACTGAAGTGAAATAACAGATGATGCTATTCAGACCAGTTTACAGTTTTCAGTCTCTTAAGAGTTTTGTTGATGTTTCTCTGTTGATATCTGAAACTCATCACACCTATGAAATTTAATCAGCTGCTAATAGAGACAGTACTAATAATACATTTTTATATTTATTACATGCTTATAATATTCCAGTAGCTGTGTTAAACCTTTCTAGGACAGACTGTCTCACTTAATCTTCACAATGCCACAAGCTACTGTGAGCATGTTTGACAGGTTAGAAGATCCAGCTCAGAGAAATGATGTACAAGTTTGGAACTGGATTTCAAACTAGTTAGTCTACAGTCTCAAGTCATTTTCATATTAATTGGCTTTATCTTATTAATGCTGTTCGCATTTCAATTTGCTTTGCTTCTTTGGAGGTGTTTCTATCTGTTGAGTCTTCCTTAAGTTCTCAGTCTGAAACTAGGAAAACTGAACCAAAGCTCTCAATTTGGTTTTATGCGAACTCTTAAGGTCTTCAATCCTGAGAATTTTCTTCCAGTGTCAGTGAAAGCAAGGAAAGCATTTCCATTTTCCAAGTGGGTAATCTCATTGGTATTTCCTTTTTATTTTTTTATTAAGATGAGACAAAGGAGTGGAGTCCTTTCCCTTGAAGTAGGATGGTCCCAGTGATAAATTATGTGCCTGTTTGGTTAAAAAACAATTGTGCAATACAACTGAGATTATTAGCACTGCTGTCTAATCTTATACATTATTAACTCACACCAAAAATTATTTTCTCTATTTTATACCAATTCTTTTAATATTTCCCCAAAATATGAAATTAGATAATTAGAAACAAATCATAGCAAATTGCTTAAATCTGACAATCACAATAAAGTTTAGAGCCTCTTTCACCCTTTCCTGCCCTCCTCAAATGGTGGGAAATTGGTAAAGTTAGTAACAATTTTTTGTTTTGGCAAGAGGTTAATTAGGGACAGTATCTGCTGTTTGGGGGTGTAGGAGCTATTTTTTCTTTCTTCTTTGTGTTTGGGATTGGGAAAGCTGTCCAAACATTGAATGTAGTTAGATTTATAATGCTAAAGACACTTACCAGCCCATCTTTCCCATTTGTTATAAAACCATACTTTGACTGAATCATCTTTTAAAACTTGTGTCATTTAAAAGTGGAGCTTTTGGCTTATAGGATTAGGGAATTTGGGAGAATCTCAATTTGGCAACAGATGACCTGCATTGAGGGCCCCTCTGTCTCTTTCTTGCTTTGTAACTAGCCACCTGCTGAAAGCCATGATGTTCTCCTCTCTGGAATGACAGTAGTAAGCCCTATCTGGGCTGTCTCTCCAGTCAGCGGGAGGAGGGCTGCTGAAGGTCACAGATTGATGGGAGCTGTGTCCTTCAGTCCTTCTGGGCTGGTATGGAGGAAGCAAAGGGATGAGAGCTTCCTGGCACCTCTCCTTACACCCTCAGAGCTCCTTGAGGGGACCCCAGTGGCCGAATCAAGGCACAGTGTAGGCACAAAGAAGCCCCTAATGCTCTTCTTTTTTGTGTGTGTTTTAATTTTAACTTTAATTTTAAAGAGAATAAAACCAAACCAAACCAAACCAAACAATAGGAATGATACTGAACTTCAAAAACAAGACAGTAGGAAATCAACCGTAGTTACTATAATGCCCATTGTTATCCTCTCAATAGATGCTCAGACCACCAGACACAGGCATGCAGAGTCAACCAAACAGCACAAGCACTAAACTGTTTCTTTACTTCATTTGCCATCATCTCAGAAATTTCAGGAAACTTCCTGTATGTCTGTGTCTCCTGGACTTGCTCTGGGTGGGCTGAAGGTCTGCGATTGCACCCTGCTCCTTCGTCTTGGCACTTATTTCCTTGTGTTCCCCTGAATCAGCTGGTACCTGAGTCTCGGGTGTTTCCTGCATTGGCTTCCCATCCCACGGTGCAGGGGATTGGGTTAGGCTGCTTGTTTCTCTGATCCTCATGTATGACGTGAATGCTGGCGTGGCAGGAAAGTGTGGGGCAGCTGCTCAAGGACGTTCCCCCGATGGCGGCAGAACCCCAGGGGCGCGGCTTCTTCTTCTGCGGCCCACGGCAGGCTCCGGTGGGGGCGAAGTGCTGTTTCTGTCTAATGAATTGCCCATTTCATTTCTAAAGTTCTAAAATGGCCAACACACCATAGAAAGATACTACTTTGGGCGCCTACTTGAAACCAACACCTTCAGAAAGCTGCCGGCCTTGATTCAGGGCCATCTGATGCTCTTATAGTGCTGCTTGCTGGCATCGTAATTGGGGTGAGAGAGAGGAACAAAGGCAGCTGGATTGGGAAAGAATATTAGAAAATATTTCAAAAGTGCTATTTGTATTCAAGATAAAGTTGTCATTGAAGAAAATAAATGAAAATGTCAGATGTTTTCCTTCCCAATTTGTAATTCAAAGAAGATAAGCAGGCTCCCTCTCCCTCATTTCTGCACCCCTCCTTTCCCTGTTGTGCTTACGTGTTGACCTTTAAGTGTAGAAAGAGATCCTACAGCAGGTGTGGGCTGCTCCCCTCTGCCAAATCTGTGGGGGTTACTTCAGGGTAAAGGGAATTGAGTTAAGGAAGATGGAAGCCTTTAAAATTGTGACCACTACCACCTCCCTGGTTAATCCTCCTGGATTTCAGCTTAGGCTTCTGCTTGTAGGTGTAGGAAATTTCCAGGACAATCCATTGGAGTGTTGAGTAGCCAATTTCAAAAGATCATTGTCTGTGTCTTCAGGCTGCGGATTTTCCTATTAAGTATTTGTGTGTTTTCTAAACATACTTTTTCTCAACTGATAAAGCAGAACCAAAGTAATACAGTGATCGAACAGCCTGTCAGCACCAGTAGTAACAATGGCGAGGACTTCTTTTCGGAAGTCAGCATAGATAATGACAGCAGTAACCCATGGCAGTGGTCAGTCATAAAATGCTAGGGGACTTTTGTTGTGTATGAAAATTGTCTAGCAAGGAAGCGAAATGCTTCAAGTTCTTTTTAAAGAGAACATTGCACATGAAGTACACAGTACAGTACTATAAATCATGAGTGCACACACTAATATTTAAACATGTGTGCTGGCCAATGTAATCAAGTTAGTCCATGTGAATCAAAAGAATACTTAAAGCAGAAAAATATCAGTTAAAATGCTCCATATCTCACCTATCCAGAAAAATGACCTCGATCTCTGGCTGTGTCTTTGCAACTTGAATTCCAGTCTGAAGTAGGTGGAGGTGCATATTGGAAATACAGATTTCTCATTTCACTCTGGAACTCTTGAGTCAGAATCTTTAGATCTGAGAGTATTTTTTCAAAGTTTAGAAGTTACTGTTCTCTGGAAATGCTTTGTCCCACCCTGGACCATTCCATGTGGAATCTCTATGAAGAAATGGAGAGAAGATAGTTAATGCAAGCACATACCCTAGGTTAGCCTCTTTCATCATTTTAAGAGGATATTGATTGTCCTTTTGTTCATCTGGTTGTCAGATGCCCATGGGCGTGGTCTGTATTTGACAGCGAGGTACCTGCTATGCTAAGTCTTGACTGGGCTCTAACTGTAGGTCTCCACTGTGCAACCTGGACCACAGTATTTGCCTTAGTCTTGAATAATTCATCCTTCCCCTTTCACATTCTAAAAATGTACCTTCACAACTAACAAGGCCACCAAGAAACAGGGCAATTCAATCACACGGTTTGGACCCTATAGAATTTTAAGTTTAATGGATTGTGCTGTCATGCTAGAGGATGGAAGGAGAAACAGTCATAAAAAGACGATTGTATGTGTTACTAGTTAGCAATGCTGTTAAATAGTGAAGATGTATGATATTTTCATGCATTCATTTATTCATACAAATGTTCATTGGGAACTCTAAGCAAGCACAGTGCTGGGCTCTCAAAGTACCGAGGTGAATGACACAGAACAGACCCTCACTCCCCTGGGATTTCAGTCTGCTGAGGAAGGCAGATGTTAATCAAATGACCTCCTATGAAGAGTGGAGATCTTAACTGTGAGAAGCAGCCTTTTAGAGGTTGAAATGGTTCCTGATAACACAGAGCAATAAAACTAACCCAAATTCTGGTAAAATGGGAGAATTCATACTTAGGTCTCTGAATGAGGAATTTTTTTTTCTAAAGGAAATTGTTGTTAACTGATAGAGATGAATCTTAAAATTCCTCTGTCACTGTTTATACTTTGATACAGTTCCCATTTTCTCCATGTGATTCTGAACACGTTTTTGTATTTGATACTTAGAGATTGGCATCCAATTTTTAATTTTCTTTCCACAGTGTGTTTTAAATATTTTCCATGTTGTTGAGGAATGCCTATTGTTTTACTCATGGCACCTTCATCATTGCCAGATTGTAGATTCAGCCTGATGTGTGCTATTTCTAATACTATTGTAATGAACACCTGATTCAGAAGCCTTGCTCTTATTTAGAATCGTGTTTTAGAGTAGAGTCTCAGAAGCAGCCATGAACAGTCAAGCCCTAGAAAATGGATCTCCTGATGATTCTGACTCACTGTAATCAAGGTGTTTTTGAGAGAGTTCCCTACTTTCCCCCACTAGCATTCTGTCAGGGTTTGGTAGGGGGGCTGCCCTTCCAGCTCTGTGCCAATGTGGAATCACAGTGAAAACAAAAACACATGTCTGTCTTAGTTCTTTCCTTGTCGTTGTGAAAATATCCAACACCCACAGGTTAAAGGAGGAAAAGTTTATTTCAGCTCATAGTTTGCAGAGGTTTCAGTTCATAGCTAGCCCCAAGACAATGAGGCACTGGGGCATCACAGAGGAAGAAGAGCCCATGGCAGGGTAGGCCGGAAGCAGTGAAGCAGCAAGCAGTGGCAACAAGCCTGCTCTCCCTCTCTTTCTTTGTATTTCATCCAAACTATCAGCCTGTTGATTGGTGCCACCCACACCCAACCTGGGGCTTGCATTATCCAGAACCAGAACTATGTTAAATCCATTTAGTTACCACACCCCCTAAATCCTGGCATCACATACGCTATATCCAGCCACCTCCAAAAAGCCACACCTACGAGCCCATGAGGCTTTGAAGAACATCTTGAAACAAGCTATCACATTGTGTGTTTGCTGAGAGGTGGAAGAAGTACGTAGTTTAAACCACCTTCCCTGTTGGCTCGTGATGTTGTTTCCTGGATGAAGTCTTGGAAGTTGGCTCTGGAAAGCACATGGAAGGGATCTTCAAAACTATGTTGTTTCTTGTTTTTGGGGGTTTTGGTTTTTCTTTGTTTGTTTGTTTTTGCCAGGCACAGTGGTGCATAGCTATAATCCTAGCATTCCGGAAATTTAGGCATGAGGATTACTGTGAGTTTTAGGACAGCCTGGGCTACATAGTGAATTCAAGGCCAGCCTGAACTGCAAAGTGAGGCCCTGTCTGGAAAAAAAAAAAAAAAAACAAAAACCAAATGAGGGGTTTTTACTACAGGAGTCCTACATGGAAAAGAAGCAAAATGGGGTTTGAAGTGAGGAGTGCATGTGTTCTGCAGCCCTTTGGTGTCTTGGAGTTGACACTCAGGAGTTACTGTGCTGTAGGAGGGCAGTTGTGTATGGATACCCAAGTATCCGTGAGCCAACTGGCAAAGCTACCGACTGAGCCCTGCTCTTCCTTTGAGCAAGCAGAGGACGTCTTCTCATCACGCACTTCTGATATCTGGGGCTCCAGATGAGTTAGAAGCACAGCTGACTTATGAACAGATTCTCCACGATGGAGCTGCACATTTGAAAGAATTCTAACATGAGAGGTTCCCAGGCGTAAATGGGAGAATCCTAGGCAGGCGAGGCAACCTTTGATCTTTCTACCCTTTGAAAGTTATCTGCCTGTACCTGTTTCTCCCACATCCAGCTTTAACTCCATCCATCAGGTTTCAGCATAAATGTTATTCCTCTTGAAAGCCTTTCCTGGTATTGGGAGACAAAGCTACGGGTCTCTCCCGAGTGTTCCCTTGGGTCTTTCTAGATTCCCATGATTGCTCTTATTATAAGTAGCACTCATTGCTTGTCTACATTTCTGTCTTTTCCGTAAGCCCCAGTAGGACAGACATGTATCCATCTTGTTAACAGCTACAACCTAATAACTTGTACAACACCAGAGCAAGAATAGTTGCCCTATAAATACAACCCCAAGTTAAAAGACAAGTTCTTAGAAAGACAGATGTCAGTTAGTATCATAAATCAAGTCACATTGGGAAAGTGAATATTAGGATCACTGAATCCCTGAGTTAAAAAGGAATTTGGGGGTTGGGATGTAGCTCAGTGGTACAGCACTTGCTCAGGGTGCACAAGGTTGTTGATTTCATCCTCAGCACTGAAAAAAGTAGTGGAGGAAAAAAAGTGAATTTAGAACTATCTGACTACTCAATCTGAAGTATGAACATTCTAGATCTATTGACTGTGCAGCCTCTGAAAGGAGGCTTAGTCTCCCTGGGTGTCCTTAGAACACTATATCATCCCCAGAATATTGGGAACATGCAGTCCACAAATCAGTGCCCTGCACAATACAGATGCTCAATAGTCACTAGCTCTTCTTTGTTGTAAATCCCACTTGCATTTTAAAATCCTGATGGTTCATTGTAACAACCAACCGGAAACCATCAAGAGACTGACAGTGAAATATGACCATTTCAATTTCCCTGGAAAACTCAGTTTTGATTTGAATGTCCACAGGATCTCATTTCCACTTACAAAAAAGAAAAATTGGAAGTGACATTTGCCATGATTAGACCCATGGATACCGGAGGTCTGAAAGTAGTAAAAAGCAACCAGATGAATAGGGAGATAATGACCTTACTTGGAGGTCAGTTGTCCTGACTTAGCTTCAATAATGACTCTCAAAACCACATGTTTTGGGACACTGGTCTGCAATATTGCTTTATATCTTAAGACTATAAACTGATATCCCCTGACACACAAGTTGATATCAGCTGGTGGAATTTATAAAGCCCGTTTGCGTTTTCTTTCCATCTGAGTATTGTCTCTTGCAGGCAGGGAGACAGGTGCAAGAACTCCTGGCACCACCACGGACAGAGGATGCAGATGGACCCTGGATCTGCTCAGGGAGATAACATCACCTGTGAATTCTGCCTCTGCTGTCAGGGTCTGAGTGATCTGTGATGGGGGCCCAGGCTGGGTGAGGCCTCCCTGCACCCCACACATGGGTGATATGGGCAATTGCTCACAGTGTTATCTTCTCTCCATCTCAGTACTGCAGCTCTAACTACCCACTTTCATTGTGCTGCAGCTAAGTGTAGGATTCTCTTTCTCTGCAGAGGCAACTGAGGGATGCCATGTGCACTGCCACAGGTGCCCTTTGACACTCCCACCTCCCACCCCACAGCTGTGTGGAAGCAGCAAAAAGGGACTTGATAGACCCCTCAGAAAGAAGATCGTGATTGTGTCTGTTGCCTTGGACTTTTGAAACATTTTTGAAAAGAAGCCCTACGTTGGCTGATGTCTTTGACTGTTACTGAAATGGTCTCTTGTCCTTTGCAATCAATAAGCATGTGGTCTTTGTCACAGTGTGCATTCAGAAATTCCAAGAGCTCTGTTTTCATTGGTGGCAGAGAGTTGGGGAAAGAACATGACTAGGTAGGATTCATCCCTACAGCTTCAGAGATGAAGAACAAACTTCAGCTTCTAGAACTCACGTCCCGGATGGTAACATGGGGACGATTCCTTGGCAGCGGGTCATGAGGTCTGACATGCAGAGCGCCTTCTATAGTGTCTGGCACATACGAAACCCTTGTCCAGGTTAGCACTCAATGTCCTCAGCACTGGTCATGGCAGTGGAGCATGATGAAGCTGTGTGGGAGTTTAGAGCTTACATTTGTGAAGGCCCTGCCACGAGCACAATACACACCAGGCACTCATTCAGTGCTGGCAGTTGTTATTATCCCTAAGTGGAAGGTACATGACACAAACCCCACTAGGACAACTGCATTTGAGAACGTCACAGGACATTATTCGGTGCCAGTCTCTCACTTCTGCCAAGACTGAAGCGAACTTCTGTGTAAATGCCGTCCCATCCTGAGACTGTGTGTTTTAACTGACCATTGATTTCAGGATATGAGGATCCCTACTAAATGCATTTGTGGTGACTGAATCCCTCGTGAGTGGAGCGACAACTCCATGAGACAGTAACTGCCCTTGTGGGTGGGCCTTTAGGGACAGTCCGAGGGGTTGTGGCCTTTTCAGTGGGGGTCTGAGGACCCGGCTGCCCAGGTGACTCTCGAATGTATCTTTACCCCTGAGCCATGAGCATCCTGCTTCGGTCCTGGAGGCCCTGCTGGGTGGGGCAGCGTCCTTGTTGCTTCCTTCTTCTCTCAGTTTCCCACCACCCTTCTGTATCATGGTGCAGATGGTACCCAAAACCAGTGCTCCTCCAGGCCTCCCTTTAGGCCCCAGCGGGGAGCTGGTGCAGTCCCCACAAGTGGAGGTGGACAGAAGGCCAGCAAAGGCTGACTCCGCCTGCTGATCGTTATGATGGGGTGCGAGAGGGAAGTAGAGTGAGAACAAGCGGTGAGGAAGAGGAGATGATGTCCTCCTATCGCTCCCTTAATTCCCATGTCTGTGTAGCCTAATCACAGATGGAAGAGAACAACAGTAGGAACCATTTACAGAGTATTTGGTGTTTGCTGGCTTCAGGGCTAATTCTTTAAAAGATCAATGTCGTTAGCCTCCTTCTCTTCCTCCTTTTTCCCTCCTTTCATCACTCCTTCCTTCTTTAATTCCTTCCACCCTTTTTCTGTTTATCTGTCGTCTGACTGACTCCTTAAAATAAGCCAATTGTAAGTGATGTCCGTTCTCCAGTAGGTAAGTGGCAGCTCAGGAGGGTGTTGCTTGTCTGCAGTTACACTTCTCCTAAGTGCCAGAGCTGGTTTTCCTGCTGACTAGATACTGAGCCCTTAACTATGATACTCGTTGCCTTTCAATTCAAAAAGGTGCAGCTGACTTTCCCCTTCTTCTCGCCACTGTGTGATTTGCCTTTTCTCTTGCATCCTGCACGCCAGTTGGCCGGGCTGCCTGCTCATCCACATCATTTGCCACTGGAATCCAGCGCACCTATGAAAACTCACACAGGGCAGGCGCAGGGAGGGTAATGATGCTGTTGCTGCTGTAGCTGTTTGCACACAGGAACTGGCGCGCAGGTCTCTGTTTCCACAGTTGGTGGACGGGTGGACGGAGGCTCCCCTCTGGAGGGGGACGAGGCTGGAGGAGGCAGATGGTGCTGTGGGGATTTGGGGGGAGGCGATCAGGGATTCGCGGGAGGGTCAGAGTCTCCCACTCCTGTGTTGGCGCCACTTTAGAGCGGAATGGCGCTGGCCTTGGCCTTCTCAGGAAGGTCATCAGAGGCGCGAGTCGGGCTGCTTTCCCATTACAGCAGCGCCAGCCTATCTCTCAGGAGGCCTGCGGATAATCAGTAAATGAAATTCACCTTTCCCCCAATTCCTGAACACCGAAAGATGAGGGTTGAGTTCTAGGGCAAACCGCAAATGCTGTCTTATTCGAACATAGAATTCTGAGCTGCCCCGGTGGGGAAAATTATTTTATTTGGAAGAACGAATTTAAGTTTGGCAGTTACCTGAAAGAAAATTAAGTTGCTGATTGCACGTCCATTCTCTGGCCTTCGGAAGAAGATAGATTATAATCTTTAATTAATCTATCACTCACACCAAAAAAAAAAGTTTGTGGCAGTGGGTGGGGGGAGTGTGCATATCAACTTATTTTGGGTGGCTGGGGTTGCACTTGGAGGCCCGGATGGCAATATCTAGGTATTACTGCCAGCATTCTCTGCCTCGGTGTTTGTTTAGTATTTCAATTTCCCCCCCGAGCCCTAATCCCCAGTGTGGCGTGCATGGGGAGGCCTGGTGTGTGCACTTTGGCCACAGGCTCTCCGTTGTAATGAAGACGGAATGACTGTAAGGGTGACCTTTCCGTGCCTTTGTCTGTGGCTGCCCTTCTCTTTAACTGAACACCTTTCAGACGCACACGTTCTGAACTCTTGAACCGCTCATTCTCTTCCCCGCGCTTACTGCTCAAGCTGCAGTTTATCATTATATACCTCCAAAGGCTCTGTGCTTCCTACATTTGACATCGAGATAGAATTTTTCATAACCTTTTACTAGTCATAAATTTGATTGTTAAGGGACTGGGTTAATCTTATTTCTAATACTATCATCTGATTTTAAACCCTGATTTAGGAGCATTTTCTTTCTCCTACTTCTGAAAACATGTGGCGGGGGGCATCATAAAATATGTCACCTGATATTGGAGAATTGTTTATTTCTGTTCATTTTGTCCTGAATAGTACCTATGAGATGCATTTGAAAACTTATCTTGTTTATATGTTTCTTCTATTGCAATTTCTTCCATTACCTGCAGTCGTGGCTTTGGACAGCAAGCAGAGCTGTGCATGCCCTTTGCCAGCTGTGGGGTGAATGAGGAAACGAGCTTTAGGAAAGACGCCGTCTGAAGAACTTGGAGGCATCTCATAGCAAGAGATGCAATTTTGTGCTGCATAATATTTAAGGGGCTGCACCTCTCATATTTCAGGTCTGTCTTTCCCATACCTCTTTTGTTGAAATTGCTTCACTTCTCTTCTAGACTTCTCAGTATATGGCACATAGTAGGTGCTGGAAAAATACATGCTGAATTGAGCTAGGGCATTTAAGTTAGTAATTAGATGCAAAAATCATGGTAACCCAGTGAGGCCTATCCCACTCCCAAAGGATGTTTGTGAGGATTGTGTGAAATAACTCACAAAAACACCGAGCATTCTGCTTTTCTGCTGGGCACTCTTGTTACAAAAGCTACTGTGGTTCTAAGAAGAAAACTTGAGGCATTACTTAGGAAGAGGGGTTGGAGGAGACATTTGAAGAGTGCCTTTCTCTGCCAGTAAGAGATTCTACATAAACTCGAAGTATACATCGTGGAAGTGCAATTATTTAGTTAATTTTTGTTGACAGAAGGAGGACTTCAGGTCCAGAGATGTTATATTTTATGGTACACACAAAATTTTTACACTTTCTCCCGTGTGTGGGCAAGTTTTCGCAAGTGTGCTGGTACAAATGGCACTCGCGGTGGCTGTCAGGGAAATGAAGTTTCTGCATCTTGCCAAAGCATGTTTCCCCTCCGAAGACAGGCAGCTGATAATTACTAACGCTAATGTCAGGGCGAGGTGCAGCAGATTATCTCACACCAGCAAATGACCCCCAGCGCATTTGTATTTGATGCCAGATGTGTTTGCTTTCTTTATCTTGCTATTAATGCACCTCTACTGAGCAATTTATTCTCTCTTCATAGATAGGATCAGATCCAATATAAATTTATAACACCACACTAACATTTAAATGCAAGCATTTCCCATTTGCCTTTCTGGCTCCTCCTTCCTGCAAAGCAGACACACATGCGCGCGCGCACACACACACACACACACACACACACACACACACACTTGGCTGCAAGTTGCAAACTAATGTGTAAAAACTACATCCCTTCTTTCTGCGCAGCTGACACCTGTTCTGTGCCCTCTGGTCTATGTTCAGTGTCTGAGTGACACAGTCATGGATTTAGACACAAGTCAGAAAAAGTGAAATAGCAACAGCAGAGCCTGTAGCAGGAACCACAGGAAAAATGGAGTCGGGAACCCTGCTCTCTTCACACTGCAGCTCGGAAGAGGCTTGCCACTTATTCACGTAGGCACAAGCTTGGTTCTGAGCCCTGAATCCAAACATGAATGTTGTCTGGGCCTGGGTCTTCCCCCGTACATGTCATGTGTGATGATCAAACACATTTGTCAACTGCACATATATTTGTTCCTACTTATGGACATGATTAGTGTTCATGACAACCGCTGATTTGGGGAAAAAGGAGGAAAAGATTCACTTTAGTTTTGACATACAAACAAGATGTAGTTTTGTTAGTTGTTCATTAAAGCTGATGTTTGTTCTGGGTCTCTGGTCATGAAATGTCCCTGTGATGGTGCTGGCATGTAGCCACAGCAATCAGCTTCTGATTATTAGTCCTTTCTTGACCTGGAGTTTCTGTGGGCTTCTAGAAACATACTCATCTCATCCATTGAAGATTTTATAAGAATTATGCCCTCTCTTATTGTGATGGTTGTCACCTGAGCTGAGGAAGGAGTGGGTAGACATAATTAATTTGGACTCCTGAAAGGCTTTTGAGAATATTCAGAGAACTTCATATGTACTAAGAACTGACATTTGTTTTAAATATGAAAGGCTGTTTAGAAAAGTATGTGTACAGTGTAAGAATACTTTTGTTACAATAATATATACCTGTTTACCCTGGGGAAAAGATTCTGAAAGAAACACAAGAAGAGAGCAATGACAATTGTCTCTGGATAAAGCGGGTTCAATTTAGTTTTTCAAAGTTAGGTTAATGAACTTGCTCACACAGGCCTCAGCTGAAATTCTGCTTCTTTCATGATTGGTTGCATGATGTGACATTAAATAAGGAATTTAGCTTTGGTTCATTCCTTATCTGTAAGGTGACAGCTATAGTGGTACCCCCAGGGCATATAAGGGCTATAAGGCAATCGCTTAGGCACAGGTCTGGGAATTCAGATGCACCATCCAGTATCACTTGCAGTGCCTTCTGCTTTGTCCTTCCCTCTTTTCCTTTCCCTTTGTCCTCCTTCACTCCTCCTGTTGTGTGTGTTGCTGTTGTAATAGGAAAAATAAAAAGTAGTTAAATTTGTTGTTAAGAATCAGTTAAGAACTGGCAAGACTGTTTTCATGGATTGATGTCTTGCTTGAAGTCAGTGACCAGATGAACTAAGCAGAGAATACAAATATTGTGAATGAGGCAGACTCAGCTACTCATTTGGGTTTTGAAAATCTTCATGATCGTTCTAAAATCTGTGTCATACGTCTCTTCTTGTCAACAGCCTATTGGCTAGACTTGTCACATGACCCCACAGCCTGTGGAAATGTACAATCTCCCTGAAGATTTAGCAGGAAAGTAATATTTCTTGGAGAGATCTCCCAAATTCCCATTGACACCCAACATTTCAGCATGTGGAATGGTAAGCTAACGGAGATTGTGAGCAGGTGCGTCTCGGGCCCTCCATCAGTGATGCCGGACTGATGAACCTGGGGAAACAACCTCCCTCTGCCATTTTCCTGTCTGGGTACTTGGATGTGGACTGTATTCTGACTCTGTCATGTTGGATGCAGTACTCGTCAAGCTGGAAATGTAAAATATCACAGAGTCTAAAAACGGAGACAATAAAAAGGGGCCACTGGAAAAAAGATGAGTAGGTGCTGTAGGGTTTATAGTTGGCCCTTGAATTTGGTTCTAGGTTTTCTCCTAGTTAAAACCCTAAGCACACTGCATTGCTTTTTATTGTTGGAGAGCAGAGCCGTGTAGCAAACCTGATCTGCAAAGACAAACACTTTCCCTGGAACTGAATTTCAGCATGTGACTACTTCACAGGTCCACACATAAGCCTGAGTCATCCAGTGAGCAGAACTGTGCTCAGCTGTGGTTGTCCGGTTCACAGACATGCACTTCAAACAGACAGATGCTGTGTCAGTGCTCTAAATGGCATAACCTTGAATCATAATTCCGTAAAGGCATTTCTGCAAGAGGCGAAGACAGTAAGCTTTCATATTCCATCTTTCTTTCTTAATGCAGGGAAAATCGAGGTGGGGCTGTCTGTTACAATCCAGATGAGGGGTCTGGGAATCATCACAGTCTGATTCCTTAGGACATTAGCCCAGTCCCAGTCATTTTCTGTAGCTAGAACCAATAGCAACATGATAAGAGGAAGGGAAAAGAAACAGTTTGGCTTTTCAGAGGAGAGAGTGACATGGAGAGCAAGAGCGAGAGAGAGCGAGGGAGAGAGAGGACATGTGTATAGAATGGGACTGTGTAGGGGTTGATATTTAAGCACAGTACTGTTTTATCTTTTGCTCACACTACATGTCCAGTGTGGGTTGGCAGAGTCCCTACATACACAGTGACTCTAGGACATAGGCTGATAGAGTTTCTGTGTCCTCGTTCACCACTAGAGGAAGTTACAACAGCAGTTAAATGCTTTGGCCACATGTCACTTCTTCCCACCAGCCTACTGGCTAAACTAATCATATGGCCCTGCAGAAAGTGGGAATATATCATCATCCCGTGGGCTTAGCAGATGACCAGATGTCTGTGTACACTGCACATCTTTGTTAAAATATTGCTCCTTTTGCCTGCAAAGAAAAGGACTAAGAGGGACTTTACTATTGGTTGTCATGGGCAAACTTGGTTACTTGATCATTGGAATGTCCACCCAGCTCCTTAAAAAGAGTTCTGGAACCTGGCACAGAAACTTGTCAATACAGTAGTTGCTACACTCGGTCCTAAGCCATGCCCTAAAAGACTCAGTACCAAAATCCAGAGCCAAGATTTTGGGCAAGGAAGATTTAGGCAAGATTGGAACAAGGAAGTTCCAATACTAAATCTTCAGTAGTATTGGAGGCTTTGAATTTGCAGGGCCTGGGGCCCTACCTGTGTGCTCTTTGGACTGTGGAGAGGACATCCATCCTCTAAACACTCCTGCCAGACCTCTTGCTGGTACTGACAATGCATTGATGGGAATTGAATACCCTATAAATCGCTCAGCCCCTAGGGCCTGCTAGGTACCCTGTCTTGTTGCTTACGATTCAGAAAGCCTGTTTATTTGTATCAAGGACAGTTGATACCTTAATCATCAATAAAGTAAGGTTTCCACAGCCCGCTGTAAATTTCTTGTCAAAGAGGAGATTGTTGTTAAGACCCTGTGATGAAAGATAATCTGTACCTCCACCCGTAGCCCTTAGTTTCAAAGCCTCCAGTGGTGGAACTTGGAGGTTATTGCAGTAAGAAAAGCCCAGCCAAGCAGAAACTCCTGTTTTCTACTTTCAAAATATCTGTGAGTTAATTCACCCATATATTTTGGCCAAGATCCAGCATAAGCTTTTAATTTTCAATGAATAAAAAATTGGGTTTTGAGAGCAGACATTTTGGTAAGGAAATAAAGAAGTGATGCTAATATTCTCTATAATTGTTAAACAGTAGACATCTCTTAATAAATGCTAACATTTATTACATTAATTATTAATAATAAAATCCAACTCCTTTATAATAATACATAGTTACAGTTTATTGAGAACACTTTGCATTCCTTAGTTAATATCCCCAACAAGCTTATTAAATATATATGATCTTCCTCTTATTAAATAGGCATTTTCTCATTTGCAGATGAGGAAACTGTGGTGAACTGAGTGAAGTGACTGCTGAGGTCACAGAACTACCAGGTGACAGCTGTGATTCAAATGCACAACTGGGTATCATCAAAATCCTTTTCTAACTCGCTGTAAAGTACAGTGTATTAAAATGAGATTATTTCCTTGGTGTTTTTTTTTTTCTTTTTTTTTGTACCAGGGATCGAACGCATGACCTCATGTTTGCCAGGCACATGCTTGTGCTGCTGTGCTAAATCCCCAGCCTAAAATGAGATTATTTCTAGAATAAGACGGCAATCTAAATGGAAATTAAATTTTCATTTTCAGTTTAGGGATTCAGTCTCGACGTAGGTGCTCAGGAATTTCTTGTGTATTCCAGTTCCCGGAGAAGGTTGTCTCTCTGCCCCTCTGAACTGTCCAGGGTGGTTTGACTAGGTGGATGCTTCCTTCTTGCTGGTAGTATTCTGACCAGGGGCTGTCTACAAGGGTCAAAAGTTTTGTAGGAGAGCTGTCAGGATTAAGTAATGATCTGGGCCACTGCTCATGTTGTGTTAGTTTCAAGGTCTGCTTCTGCAGAAGCAATTACCTACAGCGTGAACAGCATGGCCTGCTCCAGGATTGTCTTCTGGTTGTATCTTTTATCCATTTATTTATTTATTTATTTTTATTTTAAAGATAATAAAGCCCAACAAAACAAAACAGAATAAAGCCAATCAATACAAAGCAGTAAAATTGGTATAGAACTTTGAAGCAGGATAATAGGAAAACAACAGTGATCACCATAGTATATCTTGTTATCTTCACGATAGTTGTCCATTCCATCAGATATAGCAAAATCAAACCAAAACAAACCAGAATAAAAACAATCAAAACAAAACATTGAATAAAGCAAAACAATTAATTGGAACAAAACAAAACAGTGAGAACAATAATGGACCTCAAAAACATGATGGAAGGAAATCCTCCGTATTTGCTATACTGCATGCTGTCATCCTCCCAACAGATGCTCAGATCACTGGCCCCAGACCTGCAAAGTCAACTGAACAATGCAAGCATTCAGTTGCTTTTTTGTGCCTCAGTTGCTATCAACTCAGCTTGTCCTCTGAACCAGCCATTTGCTTGGGGGGGTGGGTGGGAAATGTTGTTTCTCAGCCTGCATGCCAGTAGGCTCACAGGAAGCGCTGACTTCTCTTCCTGGGCCCCGCATGGTTTCTCTTTTATCCATTCTTAAGCAAACTAAACAGTCTGATTTTCTCACAGACTGACAGTGGAGAGAACATAGTGCGTCCCAGGTGTGGTCATTTTGGCTATTGAGTGACTGTTGAGTCCCCATTCCGGAATAGTCCACTAGGGTTACCATAACAAAATCTCACAGACTGGTGAATGCAACAACCAAAATTTCTTAGCTTGTAGTCCTGGAGATTGGAAATCCAAGATCACAGATGTTCAGCATCAAGTTGATGGCTTGTCTTGAGGCCTCATTCCTTGGCTTGCAGATGGTTGCCTCTTTGCTGTGTCCTCTCATGGTCATCTTTGACACTCATCACTGTGCCTCTTCCTCTTTTTAGGAGAGTACCACTTTGGTTGGATGAGAACCCCACTTTTACATCCTCATTTGACCTTAGTTACCTCTTTCAAGGTTCTATCTTCAATACAGTCACAAGATACTAACTTTGTGATAACACAGTTTGATCCGTAACATGGTCCATGTTGGACATGAGGGATTCTATGGTGGACAAGGAAGAAACTGTCCCTACCCTCTGTCAGTTTTCATGAGAGAAGTCTTAAAAAAATTTTAACATAGTCATCAGTCACAGTGTGGCTAATGCTAGGACACAGAGTGTAAGGTAGTGATGCAGCTTAGGACAGGTAACTCTGACCTTTTCTAAGGGTAGAGAATGCTTCCCTGAGGATGTGAAGTTGAAACTGAGGAATAGAGATGGAAGAGGAAGGAGCTAGGGAGAAGAAGCTTGGGGAAGAAGTAGAGGAAATAATAGTGTGATGGGGACTTAAGACATGATGTTCTGTATGTAGCAGTTATAGGAAGTAAGAGGCAGCCTGCATTGAACATGCCTAGGAAGTAAAGGCAAGAGATCTTTCAAAAGAGTTTTGGATCCATAGTAGTATTGCTTTATAAGTAATATGGTGAAATTGCAATAAATTTGCCCCCAAAAATGTGGTTTGTGTTTCCATCACTTATACCTATTTGTTGAATTAAATAATTTTCAAATTTCTGAATCTGTAAGGCTCAACTTGGAACCTATGTTAAAAGGGTAGATTCCTGCTTCAGATGACCTGGTGGAGCAGGCAGGATCTTATGAGGTATGAGAGCTGGTGCTCTGTGGTGCTGATAGGGCCTGAGGCCAGGCATGACCTACAGGTGCCTCTGCTTCTCACTCATCAAGGAGCCACAAAGCCTGTGTCAGTCCTTTCCAGCTACTATAACAAAATGCCAGAAACTGGGTAGCTTATTAGCAAAAGAAACATTTTTCTCATTTTCTGGAGGCTAAGAAGTCCAAGATCAGGGTGCCAGCAGATTCCAAGTGTGGCAAGGGCCCACTTCCTGGTGTGTAGATATCCATCTTTTCACTATGTGGTCACACTGTGGAAGGGGTGAGAGTCTCTCTCTTTGGTAGTGCTTCAAGGATGCTGTGCCATTTCTATTACCCAAAAGTCCAGCACTTAATATCATCACATTGTTAATTAGATTTCAGCGTAAGAATTTGAGGAGGAGTGTGGGCCAGAGACCTTCAGACCATGGCACTGTGAACTGTGGGCATGACTTGGACCAAGATTCCACTGTTGACTGTCTTCAGAGACCTGGCAGTTTCCCTCCAATCTCACCCATTCTGTCCAACTGTCAAGTCTTATAATCATGATTGCTGAAGAATAATCCAGACTGCTTAGAAAATAGAATATGGACTACTGAAGTGAGAAGCCAAATTTTCTGTGGTGAACATTCCAACACAGTGTATATCTCAATCCAAAGGCATTCTGTCTCTGAGTTTGGGAAAGCGTTTTTCGAAGAGTTTACTTTAAATTTTGCTTTGCAAACTCCTTAAGAGCACAGTACTACCTTGTTGGATGATATTTTTAACTTTCACTTCCCATCAACTCAAACAGAATCTCTCCAGGAATTGATGGGGCAGCTGATTCTAAATGAGTTTGCCTTTCATGCCGTATTCTTCTGTCCGCTTGCCGCAGAAATGATTCCAGGTCATTCCAATTTATTTAATTAATTTTGGAGATGAAATTATTTTGTCCAGTAACTACAATGCTAATGGTTCTTCTTGTAATGGTTCAGTTCAGGTTTGTTAGTTTGAAAATAAACGTCTTCATTTCAATATTTGCCTTTTGGCTGCAGCCCATTAACTGGTCATACACTGTGACCTCATTACTGCCATGGCTTAACTGTAAGTTAATGCACACCAAGATTTTGTAAAGCAGGCCTGTAGTTTAACTGTCAAATTTTGCTCCCCAAACTGCCCCTGAACCGGCATTTCCAACAGATGAATGGGTTCATGTGATAGAATTCATACTTTTCAGCATGATCATTTTATTGGCACTTTGATCATACAAATTTGAACTGATTTTTAGAAGTTAGAATAAAGTGGGCCAAATAAATCTTAGCCTGCTGGAGCGTAGTTGTGGCATTGAGATTTGTGGAGGTGTACGACAGCTGTAATTGGGAGAGATTGCCAGGACTCAGGGAGGGACAACGAAGACTCTACAGAATTGAGGCAGAATTAAAATCTGCATGTTAATAGCTTTCCTGCCAGTCACGAATAGATTCATTCTTCACATCTTGGATATATAAAGCTTATTTCAAAATAAATTCTGGGGAACGTTCAACCTGATTGAATCTGCTGTAAGCTCTGTTAATATATTTGTTCGAGTCACTTGCACTCAGAAGCTTTTTAGACAGAATATCACTTTTTTATATTATTCATGGTAATGTAATTCTCCTCTTTAATCTCTTCAGGGTTTCCCATTAAGTCATGATATGCAGTTCAGAGAAAGTTGGATCGACCATTAATCACACCATCTGGACTTCTGTGTGTCTACTTTTTGTCCATCTCTTAAATCAGTCACTTGGCAGCGGCAAGACATGTGGCCACTCCAGACCATTTGATCGAAGAGCTCTTGTTAGGAGATTAGGCTGCTAATCTGCAAACCGGCTAATGGAAATCATTCTGGGCAAGGAAATAAAACTAGACAACATTAGCAAAATCACTACATGTTATAGGAATCAAGTACATTCTAAATGGCTTAATCCTATAGCTTGGCCCTTAAGCCTAGAGGGAAAATGAACTTCTCAGATGATCCCAGTTATCTAAACACCTGTAACATGTATTATATAATATACAGTACATGGGACAAGACACTCATCAGTGATGAGAATCTTTAAAGGATTTTTTATTTGGTTAGGCAAAATAAACAGGGACATAGTTGATTAGGAGAGTAAAGAAAGAAGGGAGGGAGATTTTTTTTTCCTCTGCTGTGAAGGAAAATGCCTGTATTAAAAAGCATCTGACTCATACTAAAATAATGTTTGTAGTTGAACTAGATTACATGGTATAAGTCTAATATTTATTTCAATGATAGCACTTTGGTTCTTAAAATTTATTTGACTTTCTTTTCTTCTCTAATTGTAAATCAGTAATTGTTTAGTGTTACCATTAAAAGGCTCCAATTTGATCATTCCATCTACGTACAATTGAGGCATCACAAAGCAGATACACTATTTGAGAGCCATAGAAAATCATTTTCAACCTGAAACAGGGTCTGGGAATTTTCAGAAGGGCCAGGTGTGAAACACTGTTGACTTTGAGGCCCCAAGGCATCCATGTATTACAACTACTAAGCTATGATGAATAGTGAGCACCCACAGACAACATGTGAGCAAATAGGCGTGGTTGTGTGACAATAAATCTTTATCTACAAAGATAGGCTGGGCCCTCATTTGGAGTACATGTTTGTCTGGAAAACATAATGTTGAAACACATTTTCTTCTTTGATTTTTATGGCTTAAAAGCATGATATTTGTAGCCATGAATGAGTGTTCTTTTTCTGAATTTTCATTTTTTTCTGACATAACTGAAAGCCCTGCTTTGGGATTTCTTGTTAAGTCTGGCGAAAGTCTTGCTCTTTAGCTGTTCTTGACTGGCAGCAGAGCTGGGATGGTTGAATGTGAAGGCAGGAGACAGCTAGCTTTGCAGATATACAGTCTCTTTACTTGGGTAACTTGGGAATATGTCAAGAGTTTAGAATGGAGATTTGGAGCTAAAGGCTGTGGGTAGCAATAAAAATTGATTTAATAGGGTACAGAGAGGAAAAAGGAATAAGGGAGTCGATGATAGCATTTGTACTTTGGGTGATGATAGGATTTGTCCCTTGGCTTAGGGTTACTTGATGAATCTGTGATAAAGAGTATGTTCCGGAGTCTGTTGAGGACAGATGTTGCATGGTTAGGATCCTTGGTGACAGTTAGTATCTCCATGAAATAGATATGGTGAAACCACATTGTTGATCTTGAAGAAAACTAAGGAAAGCAGAATTCTCCCAATGTTTTTCTTGTGTGTTATTTAAATATCTTATCTTGTGTCTTGGTTACTTTTCTTCGTTGCTGAGCCAAACACCTGACACCCAAAGTTAGGGAAGAAAAGGTTTATTTAGCTTACAGTTTCTGGAGATTTCAGTTCATAATCAGCTGGCTCCAAGGTAGAGTGGCAGTGGCACAGGGGCAGTACTTCAAGGCAGCAGCCAGAGCAAAAAAGCCAAAATGCAAGCCTCTTCTCTACCCTTAAATTGTACACAGGCCACCCCTCCTTCAGGGTGGGTGTAACCCTCACAAAATGTCCTTGCCCTCCTTTGCACAGGATGAGGATATTTACAAAGTAAGAACCTTGGCTCCCTGCTGAGTCTCTCAGTTAAACTTCTAAACTTCTCAAGTTGACACAATGTATTAACCATAAGATCTTGTAAACTTCTAAGTATGGATGTCTGAACTTTACCAAGAGAAAGAGGCTAGTGGTCATTTGTGCTAGCATTTATTTTTACCCATTTAAATTCTTAACACTAAAACTGACCCGGTGTGGGAAGGAAGTAGGAGAATATCTGGCTACTTCCGAGGAGAGTGAGACAGTCATCATATAACTGCAGGTTCTGGGACATTTCAGGAAGTCTGAGCAGGGGTGGTCTGTTCCTGTCACTCTTCAGAGGAAAGACATGCTCTGGACCCGAAGAGGCTCCCTGTGCCTCTACTTCGAATGGTGAGTGTCATAGCATGACTCAGATTCTCGCCTCTGCTGGACCTCAGCATCCTATGACGCACTCCTCAGGAAGTACACTCAGTCTTCTATGGTCTACTTTGTGTTTCCAGGAAGCCACCATGACCTACTGTCCATCTCACACTTAGGATCAAAATGAACAGAAATAACTGTCACTTTTCCCTTCCTAATTTTAAGTGCCTCAGCAGGTGTTGTTTCCACCCTGTGGTTTCCAATCAGAAAAACTGCCTGCTTTGTGTGTGGCTGCAAGGGCAGGAAGGTTCTGACGACGATGGGAGAGGGTTCTCCATGATGTTAACAGGTCCCCTTGTTGGTAGGGACCCTAGCCTTCCTTGGCTTTCTGACATAGTGGCTTTGTTAAGCATTGCACGGGTGCCCTCTGGAAGGAACTGATGGAGAGATAGGTCACTGGTGAGGTGATCCAAAGACCAGCTCACTCCTCTGTCCCAAAATTTCACATGTAAATGCGACCACCATTGGAAGCTGCATTGGCTTCATCCCTGCCACCCCCAAAGATCATTCTGGCAATGCCATTCAGATGAAGCCATCTTGGCCTGTATGCTCTTGTCTGATTTATACAAAGCCATCTGCTTCCACATGGGTGTTTTATTTGGGATCCAAGAGAGGAGAAGGCACATCTGCACCTTCTGTAGCATCTGAATCTTAATGAATAAAACCAGCCATGGTTATTTGAAAGGGAATGGCATGACTATTTATGGATGATACAATTTTGTAATCCAGACCTATATAGGATGTCTACTGTCAGTAACAGAAAGAAGTGGACTTCTCTGATGGCCTCCTGTATGAAGTAGGGATGACCAGAGAGGCATCAAGGCGGATCTGGGAGCCCATTGCACATGGGGTACTGGAGGAGGGGTCAGGTGTTGGCATTAGAAATTGCTGTTCACCCTGTGCCATGTGTGTTGTTGATGTGCATGTTTCTAGCCTGGGTTGGAGAGGACTTCTGCATCCTTGTTAGCTGTTTCTCTTCTATTAAAAAAGCATATTTTAAGTAAGTTACCATTTGTTCAGTCAGGCACCCAGTCTTTATTCCTTCTTTGCTCATTTTCCATTTTTCTTTTTCCCTCTTTTACTGATTGTTTTAATAGGTCTTATTACCTAAGGGTGGTCAGACCAGCAGACCAGAGATGATTGTCCATGGAAAGGCAGTTTGATATACACATCCAAGGGCCACTGTGTTACTGTGCTCTATCTTTCTAGACTTTTGTCTCTAAGGTAAGCTGAAGGGATTTGCTCTCCCCACTCCCTGTTCCAAGTTTCTGCTTCGATGGCCTTCTTAGGAGCTGGAACTCTTTCCTGAGATCATCTGGCTTTCAAGCAGGGAGGCAACAGATCTGAGTTTCAAACAAATACTTGGAGTACAGTATGAATTGGCAGGGGCAGCAGGCCAAACCACATGGCACCCCATCACCAATAGCATCCTGTGGTTAAAATGCAGCAAAATAGTAGAATCAACCCAACCTAAGGCAGTAACAGTAGAGGTGGAGGTAGGGAGACCCTGTGGTCCTCTGCATGCAGACCTGGTACAAAGTGAAGGCACAGCAGCCTTGCTGTGGTCCTTGGTATTCACCCTTAAGATCCATGCAGTAGAACCAAGGGTTTGCAAATAGCTCTGACTAATGGTTAGACAAAAGAAGTGATACATGCATGCATGCATAGAGGTAGATACAGGTA
>RJWT010007742.1:0-27241 GCA_004365215.1 Cuniculus paca | reverse complement strand
TACAGAACAGCCTAAGCTGTTCCAGGCTTCTTTTTCAGGTGACATCTCCAAACCTTTTCAAACTTTTCCCACAAGCCATTCCTAAAGGCTCTTGAACCACATGGTCAGGTACAGTCACAGCAACAACCCCACTCCTATTACCAAATTCTGTCTTGGTTACTTTTTCGTCCTTGCTGAGACAAACACCTGACACCCAAAGTTAGGGAAGAAAAGGTTTATTTAGCTTACAGTTTCTGTGGATTTCAGTCCATAATCAGCTGGCTCCAAGGCAGGGTGGCATGGCATTGGGGCAACATTTCAAGGCAGCAGCCAGAGCAAAAGGGGGCAGCCTTTCATGGTGGCTGCAAGCAGCAAGAGCAAACCACACCAAAAAAAGAGAAAAATGCCCCCATTCCAACCTTACATTGTATGTCAGCTCCACCCCTGGGTGTGTGCAGAACTCACACTGCCAATCTCAGAGCTACACAACAAGTCAATCATAAACATTAGATTCAGCCACTTCCATGACTACATGAGGCTTGGGGGGGCCATCTATGTACAAATCGTAACACTCATAATATGGACTGCATGGGAATGTTATATTTAAATTTTTAAGTAATTTTAATTCCACTAAATTTTAAAATGATACATTTCAATTCTAGTACCTAACCTAGACTTTGATGTGAAAATCTAGATCAAGATATGATTTAAATATTGTTGGTGATAAAAATCACTTGAATTCCCAGACCCTCGTCTTATAGTTTCATGTGAAGAATATCTGTAGACACCTCCAGTAATATGATCTTTACATATATTCTAAATGTTTCTTATGATTTGGCCAATTTAGGAAATACTGCAACAACTTTCTAAGCAATTTTTGGATAATACTAACTTTACTAATAGGCTGCATTAACTAATATTATTTTTTCCATTTCCACTAAAATTATGGGAAAAGAAAGATGAGATATGGTTACAAATAAAGCAAAAATGAACAATCTGGAATCCAGGAAAGCCAACCAAATCTAATACTGCCCTTCCATTGCCAGTGTGCTGGTTCATAAATTCTGTTTAATCTTTTTCTTTTACTCTTTGAAGTTCTACAATTTCCAGATGTCAAAAACAGCAAAAACAATAATAAACCCCAGCCAGGCCTGGTGGTGCACACCTGTAATCCCAGCACTTGGGTGGTTGAGACAAGAGGATCCTTAAGAGTTCCAGAGGAGCCTGGGCTACAAAGTGAGCTCAAGGCCAGGCTGAACGGCATAGTGAGACCCTGTCTCAAAAAGAAAAGGATCAGGGATTTATCTCAGCGGTCTAAGTCCCTGCTTGGCAAGCACGAGATCGAGTTCAATCCCCGGTGCCGCTCAAAAAAACAAAAACAAAAAAAAATAGTGAGCGCCTGTAATTGTCTAATTATCAAAAACATTGCAATGATAAACAAATATCAGACTTTAAAACATATTCAATGATCAGAATTTTAATGTATTTTGATTTTTAAAAAGCAGTCTTCAAAAATTCTTGAAAATATGCTGTGAAATAAGACCTTCTACAACATAACACACGAGGTATTTCCACTTAAGACTTTGATTTATTTTTATCATGTTTCAATGCCATTATCATAAAAGAAATATAGATAACCTTTTCCTCTTAATAAGTTCCTAAATATGTTATATTGATTCATGTAATAATTAAATTATGTATTTGAGTATTAGTATGATGAATTATCTAATTACTCTAAAATTGCTAATAATAAATGATTCAGGAGTTTCAAGACAGTGACTGAAATAAAATAGGTCTATTATGTAAACTTTTTCATCCATCTGGCTCGAGTAACGGGAACTAATTTGTTCATGTTACTGTTGTGTTAAATTTAAGCATGAAACTACTGAGCATCATATAAATTAAAAAAAAGTTGTTAACTTATACAAACTCTTTATAAAAAAAGACAGGAGTAACCTTCAAATTATTTTCTACGTTAATGATGTGCTTTTTATGTGCACTTTAGTGTTGCTAATATCCAATTAAATGTATTTCTCAGGCACCTGATGTGTAATCTATACTTTGCTTTGTGCAAACACAGCATGAAGGGATATTTACCATCAAGTTAATAGAGAACGTTTAGCTGGCCGTGATGCAGAAGTGCTTTCCATTTGTTATCAACACACTCTGGAATACATCAGGTGTGAAATCCATAATTTAAAGCTCAGGAGTAATTTCCAATAGACATCCATCATACACATTTAATTGTCAGTTTAATATTACATTTCCATAAAGATGAATTATTTATGTGAGGTTAAAAAACAAATTGCAATACTCGGAAAGTTATCTTATATTAGTCAAAAACATATTAATGTGGGCTCTCTATTTTCAATTATGAAAAATGAATTTTACTGGGTAAAATAATCAGTAAAAAAATTAAAATATATTTTAGATGTTTTTTGCTTTTCTGAATGTGTTTTATTTCTAAATTTTTTGTTTAGAAAATAAGAAATTATAAAGATGGAGATATTGCATATCTTAGTATCTCTTCAGTGATGCACAACACTGGACAGCCACAACTTAAAGGAAGAGAAGTGCATTGTATTTTTGGCTCAGATTTTGCTGATTACAAGGCAGGAAAGCATGTTGGAAAGGTCTGGTAGAGGAAAGCTGCTCACATGATGACCAGGGAGCAGAGAGAATAGAAGAGACAGGGAGATGGACATGCCCTTTCAGCTCATACCTACAACTACCAGCCTGCCACAAGCAGGAACTACCTTTGAATAGCATGTCATCTCTAGCATCCTGTGGTCCAATCACCTTCCATAGGTGCCATCCTGAACACATGAAACCTTAAGTAGGCTCTTAATCTACACCACAACATTCTCCTCCTGGCCCTCAAAAAGAGTCATGTGAATTATTTATGCAAAATACTTTTAGTCCATCTCTAAGAGTCAACAAAGACTAGTATTACTGACAAGTCCAAGTCCAATGGACTGCAGAGGCATATGAGACATGAACCAAACACTTTGCTCTACCCTCTGTAAAAATCAAAAAAAGTTAAACACTGCGTACATACAAAGCCACAGGATAAACATTTCCATTCTAAGATCGAGAAATAGGTGGATAAAATTGAATGAGACCAAAGCAAGACAGAAATCCTACAGGGCAAACAATAAATTCTGTTGTTTTTTATTCTTTGTTTTTTATGTCTGGCACCCAAAGGAAGTTGTGGAGTTGAGACACAAACTCTAAGGGGCTGTGTGAATGTGCCATTATGACATTGCTCATTGTAGCTCTCATGGTTTCCTCCAGGAGGTGGTGTTGCTCACTGCCTGCATCCTTCCCCAGATGTTTCATATTCCTGGCTATTCCAAATTCCTGGAGTCTTTACTGAACTTCTGGTTTCTTTCTCACAACTTCACAAATTGCTCTTTCAGAGGCACATTTGCAGTTATCTAAGCCTTCACCTAAAGTATGGGTGAAAGCTTTCCTGACCTCACAACTCTTGCATTTTGTATGACCATAAAGCAAGCACCACATGGATGATGCCAAGTTCTGTTGCCAGCTTGAGTAGTAACTGAGACCCCTTGAATCATGGTTGCAGTGTTCTGTGAGTGCCTGAGCACTGTGAAAGATATCCTGAGTCATCAATTCCCTCAGTGTCCTTTTAGGGCAAGGTGCCCTTGTGCTTCATCCTAAAAGCAAAGTCGTTTACTTTTGTAACTTTAAGCCTGTGAAGGGTGGGGCCTTGTTGGCTCTGAGGGTACCCTAAAAGCATCCTTCCTATTACTCTGATGCAAACTCTTTGGCTTTATTTTAATCTTCTTTTTAATCTTTTCAGTAACATTACTCTTAAAGTCACTACCTTCACAGTCACTTCCTTTCTGGAAAACTGAAAATTTTTAAAATGACTTTTTGCTAAAGGTTTTCAGTATAAAACTGGCTAAAACCCAGTGGCAGTACACATGCCACACGATGGACTTTAGGTTGTTTCAGCCAGGTAAATTGGTTTACCATCCTTAGTCTGTTGTGCAGCCTCAGAACACGTGTAAATATAGGCAAATGTTCTGCCAGAAAATAACTTATGGTTTAGGTCAGAGAGTCTGTATTGGAAGGCCACTCTGTCTGCACTGGAAGGCTGACAAGACGTTGTTGGAGACCAACCTTCAAAAACAAATAGCAAAGACCAGCGCCCCTCTGAAAAAAGAAAGAGAAGACTTCCTTCTTCCCTTTTCTATTCTGTCCAATCTACTTATTGGTTGGTGCCACCCACATCTGGGGTGAGTCTTTGCTCCTTAGTCAATCATCTGCAGAGACACCTAGAGTTTTCCTAACAGTCTAAGTGTATTTACTCAGGGTGACACATCACAATTAATGATCATACCATATATTCCAGATCTATCTTCCTCATTATTTAAATTCTATATCAGTGTACTACACTTGTCAGAATGAAAAAAATATTGATATAGAGTAGTACCTCAGTTTACCATCTCTATACATTCCATGATTCTGGGAATGGCCATGTTTGTGTTTGTGTGAGAAAGATGACCACAGTCACATTGGTCACCTCATGCAGAGTTCATAAACCAAAACAAAATTTTTCCAAACACTTCTGCGTGTGAATCAAATTGAACATGATTATCAATAAGTCCATACCTTTTAAAAGTATCCTTTGTTTTTGCTTTATGTCCTTTTTATGCTCCAATATTCCATATAATGTATATCCATTATTTATTCATTATGTCTTTCTTAGACCGACTAGACACTGAGCATTTCTCAGACTCCTTGTTCTTGATGACTTTGGTAATCTTGAGAAGTTCTAGCTAAGTATTTTGTAAAATGTTCCTCAATTGGAATTACTCTTATCTTTCCCTTATGATTAAAATATCGCAGCTTTTGGGGGTTCATAGGAAAAAATGCCATTTTCATCACATGCAATCGATCACATCCATTTCATGTTAATTTTCATCACATAGTTGAAAAAAACATTAAGTTTTTCTTTTATCATGTTATCTGCCTTTTTAAAGACAATTTTATTACTTCTTGTTCCAATATTTTAATTTAAATTACTTTAATTTTTGAAATTCTTTTATACTTTAATTTACTGTCTTATTCCACTAACTATAATTTCCAACAAGATAGAGAATAGCAATAATGAGAGAAGACATGGTAGGCTTTCTCTAACATAAGGAGATTTCATCAAATTTTTCACCATTTCTTAGGATATAAGTATAGAACTTTTTTATACACTCTTGAATTAATTTTGCTAGTATTTTCAAACAATTTTTTCACCTAGTTTTTTCTGGGCATTTTGATTACATTTACTTATTTTAATGTAAAACTTTGATTAACTACTTACCAATTTAATCAGATCATCAATCAGATAGCATTTTTTTAATTAATTAAGTTTATTGGTACATTTTAAACATACATACTAATCGCTTTCATCATAGGGACTTTGTGCCTGTGTATGACTTATCTTACTTCCTTTTCCCTCCCATTCCTTTATCCTCCCTTCAATTCTTCTTCCCCTCCTTATTTACAAAAGCTTTGATTCCATTTTTGCTTCTTTTCCCATTTTTTCTTCTTTTCCCTTCCTTCATTTCTCCTTCAGCCTCCCTAGCTCTCCTTGCCAATTGAACATTTTCTTCCTATTTCATAATACCTAGTATACATTCAGGTCCTCATTTATACTTTCAGTTTCTTACACCAGAGAAACAATGCAATATTTACACATCTGTGTTTTATTTCATTTAAGAGTACGGTCTCAAAATCCACCTATTTATCTATAAATGTCTCAAGTTTCTCCTTGTTTATTGCTGAGTAGTACTCCATTGCATATAAATAGAAACCTCACATCTTTATTAATTGATGGGCACTTGGGCTGTTTCCAAGATTTAGCCATTACAAACTGTATTGCTATGAATATGGGTGTGCATACATTGCTATGGTATAATGTTTTTAATCCTTTCCAGAAGATACCAAGAAGGGAAATAGCTGGGTCAAATGGAACCTCTAATTTTACTTTGAAGAATCTACACATTGATTTCTATAGTGGTTACACGTATCTGCACTCCCACCAACAGTGGTGAAGAATTTCTTTGTCCCACAGCCCCACCAGCATTGGTTATAGGTTGATTTCTTAATGATAGCTATTCTTTCTGGAATGAGATGGAATCTCAGTGTTTTAATGTGCATCTCTTGAATGACCAGTGATGTTGAATATTTTTTTGTGTATTCATTTGCCATTTCTACTTCTTTGTCTGAGAAGTGTCTATTAATTTCAGATGCCCATTTTTGGATTGATTTTTTAAAAATTTGTGTGTGAATTTATTTGAGATTTTTATGTATTCTAAATTATTAGTCCCTTGTTTGAGAACAGCTGGCAAAAAAATTTTCCCACTTAATGGGTTGTGTGATCACTGTTGGTGATTTCTTTGTGCTATGCATCTTAATAAGATGAGATCCCAGTTACTGGTTTTTCGTAATATTTCCTTTGTTCTGGATTTTGTTCATAAAGTCTTTTCCAATCCCTGTATTTTCAAGAGTTCTACCTATTCCCTTTTCCAGCAGATTTAGTGTTTCTGTTTTAATATTTAGATCTTCAATCCATTTTGATTTTAGTTTAGTGCATGGTAAAAGATATGGGTCTAATTTTTATCTTTGGCATGTGAAAAGTCAGGTTCTCCAATACTATTTATTAAAGAGGCTATGTTTCTTCTATTAAGTGGGTTTGGTCCATTTGTGAAAGTTAAGATGGCTGAGTGTGTTTGGGGTTTTTTCTGCATGGTCTAATGTATTCCGCTGATTCTTTAAGAGATACTGGCCTGTAGTTTGTCTCTGTTGGCAAGTTCTTAAGAATGTGGATGGTTTTAGTTGAAATTAACACTAGCTCCATAGAATGTGTTAGAATGTAGGACTTCTGATTCTCTTTTCAGGAAAAGATTATAGAGAATTGATAATGGTACTACACTAAACGTTTTGGAAGAATTCAAAATTGAAACCAACTTCAGCATAGTGTTTCCTGTTTTAAAATATTAATGTTTATTGGTTGAATATCTACCATAAATATAAACCTATTCATTTTATCTCTTTTATCTTTTCTGAATTTTGATTGTTTATGTCTCTCAAATATTTTCTGAATTTCATTCAAGGTATTGATTTTTTTGGAATAGCATTTTGAGTTATTTTTAATCTTCTTTTATTCAGTGGGATTAAGAATAATAGCTTTTAATATTCCTGGAAGATTTTTTGGGGGTTTTCTTGATTAGGTTCAGTAGAAGGCTATTGATTTTATTGATTTCTTATGAAAAATCATTGATTTTGTTAATTTTCTCCTCTGTGTTACTATTTTCAATTTCACTTGTTTGCTCTAATTTTTATGATTTCTTTTTTCCCTTTAATTTTAAGAATAAAGTACTTTTATATAGTTGCCTGAGATAGAAGCTAAGGTTTTTTATTTTTTCAGATCAATCTTTTTATATGTATTTACTATGATTAATCTACTCAAGAAACACTTACTAAACATCTTGTCTGGTTTCTAGTTTCAGAAATTATAAATAATACTCTGAATATTTATGTGAAAGTATCAATGTAGACATATTTTCAACTGATCTGAACAAAGAAGATGGGTTACCTGGTAAGAGTATGATTGCTGGGTTACCTGGTAAGATTATGATTAGTTTTTTAGAAGTTACTAAAATGGAGCCAGACCCAGTGGTGCATGCCTATAATCCCAGCACCCAGGAGGCTGAGGCAGGAGGATCATTGTGAGTTCAAGACCAGTCTGGGCTACAAAGTGAGTTCAAGGTCAGTTTGAATGGCATAGTGAGACCCTGTCTCAAAAACACAAGGGCTGGGGATTCAGCTCAGTGGCCTAAGCGCCTGCCTGGCAAGCGTGATGTCATGAATTCCATCCCTGGTGCCGCAAAAAAAAAAAAAAAAAGAAAGAAAGAAAGAAATTACTAAAGTGCATTTGTGCTTACTCATTAGCAAAGAAATTTCTATTGCTCAACATTCTCACCATTATTTGTTGTTTTGGATTTTAACTATATTAATTGTACAGTGATAATCCATTTTTATTTTGCATTCCTCACTGACATTGATATTTAAAATTTCAAATATTTATTCAAATGATTATTTGCCATCTATGTATCTTCATTAATGAGGTGTTTTTCCAAATCTTTCTTTATTTTCAGTAATATTTTTATTTTCTTATTAAGTTTTAGTTCTCAGTATTTTTTTAACATGAATTATTTACCAACAGATTTTGCAAAGATTTTTCGTAGTCTGTAGCTTGTCTTTTTTTTTTTTTAAGTGTCTTTCATAGAGCTTTGGGACAGTGATTTTACTGTATTTGAGGACACTATTCTCATCAGTGTATTAATTCATTGATGTGTTCACCTGTGCTTAGAAGGTGAGGGCTGTTTGAAGCGCTCAGTCACTGGAGGTGTGACCCACAAAGGTGTATTTTTGTCCCTGCCTCTTCTTTTTTCTTTCTGTTTCTTGGTCACCATAAGGTGAACAGCTTTCCTCTGTCAAGACCTTCCACCATGAACTTTCTGCCTTGAAACCTGATGACTGTGGGCTTAAACTTAAACCTTTTTCCCTTTAAATTGTGAGTACAGTGTATGATGTTCCAGTCATGGGAAAACTGACTAATGAAAACTTTCTGAGTTAACTTTTGTGAAATTTATCTAGATTTTCTGTCTCTCTCTGTCTCTCATTTGCATGTAAGTATCCAGTTGTTCCAATACTAACTATTGAAGACTCTCATTTCTAAATTGAATTGCCCTTTTTTTTTGTGAAAGATCAGTGACTATTAAAGATGATACAATTGCATTGCTGTAATTCTATTTCTGAGCTCTTCAGTTTCCTTTACTTATCTGTTAGTACCACATTGCCTTGATTATTGAACCTTTATACTTAAATTCAGAATTCAGATAGTGCCATCCTCCAACTTGATTTCCCTCAACATTTTGTTGTCTAATCTTTGTCTTTCCACGTCACATTAAAATCAGTTTGCTAATATTCAAAATAATAGCTTGTCAAAATTTTGCTTGTTACTACATCATATTTATAGATCATATTGGGAAGTAATTTGGAAGTTGTAACTAACTCGCACAAGTACATAACGGTTTTACAACATTACATATACTTCTGAGAATTTTATTTTATTTTATTTTATTTAGTTTTCAGGGGGGTACCAGGGATCAAACTCATGATCTTGCACTTGCCAGACAGGTGTTTACATCGCTGAGCTAAATCCTCAGCCCTTGTCCTTTTTGAGACAGGGTCTCACTATGATGTTCAGGCTGGCCTTGAGCTCACTTTGTAACCTAGCCTGGTCTTGAACTCACAACGATCCTTGTGCTTCAGCCTCCTGAGTGCTGGGATTACAGGAGTACACCACCATACCTGGCTAACTACTGAGAATTTTAATCTGATATTTTATTAATGTACATAAGTGTTTCAGTAATCTTATATTCAGAAGATATTTTAATGCATTCAGAAAACTACTTCCCATCTTACTTCACACTGTACTTTTAACATTTAGCAGTCTTCAGTTAAACTTTCAATGATATTGGCTAATATACCCTATATTATTTCAACGAAACAATTGCATATGATCATTAAGCACAGCACAATCCTTAAATAAATCATTTATTATCGCATTTTAAAAGTGAAGAGGTGGAGCAGGTTTGGTAATCCATTCCTCCAATCGATACCCTGACAGGGTAAGATAGGAAAATCACAAATCTGAGCACAATTAAGACAACTTAGTGACCCTATTTCAAAAAAATAAAATACAAAATAAAATTTCATGCCTATATCGTGTGCTCTGAATAATCACTATGAAGATAACAATATGCAGTGTATTAATTTTCTTACTCTACTACTAGTCTGTTTTGAAACTGTTTTATTGTTATATTTATTTTTTCTCTTTAAAATAAAAGATTAAAAATATAGTTAAAAAATAAAAGAAAATATAATATAATATGGCCTGGAGATGTAGCTCCAAGAGAAGGCAATGCGTTCAATCCTCAGTACTGCCAAAATAGTAATAATAAAATAATAATAATAATAACATCCAGGCTACCATGGTAGTGAATGTACCACACTTTAGTCCTTTTCACTATAATACATTGCTTCTTTATGACTGTTTCCCTGAAAAAAAAATCCCAATTTATTCCTTCAAACTACTATATAGCTTTTATTTTCTCTCTCTCTGTCTCTCTCTCTCTTTCTGTGTGTGTGTGTGTGTGTGTGTGTGTGTGTGTGTGTGTGTGTGAAACCCAGAGAAAGAGAGATGCTGGGATTGACTGTAGGACCTAGTGGACACCAGCCAAGTTCTCTACTATTGGTCTACATCCTTACCAGTCTAAGTTCTTAAAACTGACACACAAGTGTTACTAATTTTTTTTGCTGTTTCAACTTTGTCATTTTTATTTTTTTATGTTGAGTTCAAAACGAGTGATCTTTATTTTTAAAAGTATTGTGATTTTGCTTTTTCATAAATAAATTCTTAAATATTTAAAGACATTTTTTAGGATTGAGTTTGCTTTATTTTTATTCTTTTTAATACGTGAAACACCAATCATCTGATTACTATTTTTGAATAGGCTATTTCCTCCTAATGATTTAGATAAAAATTGTATTCATAAAGTGTAGTTTTCTAGAATGCTCTCTGGTATATGGTGTGTTATTTATATATTTTTTGCAATTATTATATATCAGTTTAAATAATCTGTAAATGTAATTTAACATAATCTAAAAGTAGCATGTTTCCTTATTAATAGCCTAAAACCCAAAATGATGAGTATGGGATATTTTAACTCATATTTCTACTGATGATTGAGTGTTTATATTGCATTAAAGAAAACACTAAAATGTATCTTGCATTATAAAATAATGGCTGACTTATTTTACTAACATCAGAGGCTAATAAAAATTGAGCAACTAACTGAGCAACTTTTTCTAAGAGATCTATGCTTCTTTCCCCTCTTTTTTGTATTTTAAAGAGAAAAAATCAAAAATCAGGAAGCAAACAATCAAAAAACAGCAAAAGCGAAATGACAACAACAGCAGCAAAAACAACTTCTCTCATTGTGCAAAGGCAGAAAGGATTAAAGTATTACACAAAATAAAATAAAAATTCAGAGCATTTTGACCCGGGTGTCTCTGTTGCAACAATTCTACTATTTTTGCATAAAAACAGCTATAAAGACAATCTAAATGAATGAATTCTTTGTGGTCGAATACAAGTTTATGTACCAAGATTTGGCTTATTTATGGTTTTTATGTGTTACTGTTACAGTTTTAATTGTAACTATCCTCCAAAAGTCCATGTAGCAAAGGCTTACTTTTCAGGATAACATGATCGTGAAGTGCTGGAGATTTTAGATCAGGCCACGTGAGAGGTTTTAGGCTATTGTGCCGTATCTTGAAGTTAATAGTCGGATCCTATTCTTTCTCTCTCTCTTTGCTCTCTGGCCATCAGGTAAGCAATTTTGCTTTATAACAATCTTCCACCATGATGGGCTGCCGTGCCACAGACACAAAACAATAGCACCAATTAGCACTAGAGCTTCCTAAACTATGAGCCAAAACAAACTCTTGCTCTTTGAAGGTGATATTCTAGGTTATTATACTGATGGAAAGCTGAATTACATAGTCATGGAATGTTATTCTTGTTTTATTCCTGTTTCATCATATTAAAAATGCAAAGCCATGTTTTTATCCTGGTTTATAGGAAGACAGGTAAAAGGCCAAACTTACCAATATTTTTGAAAAGGATCATAAGAATATTGATAAATTGGGTAATGATAAATTCTCACCAGACCCTACTTGCTTATGTGCTATGAATTACTTCAAGTATTATTTAAACTAGCAAATGATGTATTGCTATATTTCACCCTTTAAAAAGAGATTTATTTTTATGTTCATCCATATATATGCATGTGTGTGTGTGTGTGTGTGTGTGTGTGTGTGTGTGTGCGTGTGTGTATTTTCTTTCTTCTGGGATCTGTTTCCCTTTGAAAATTCCTACAGGGACAATCTCGTTCTAGGAAATTTATTAGTTATTGTTAAACCAAAAGCTCCTACTATGTTTCTTAAATTACAGCCTTTTTTCTGGTACACAAAAAGGTTGACATTTATTTTTCCTAAGGATATTGAAGATACTCTTACTCTCTTTTCCAGTTATGGTAAGTTTTGACCTTCATATAAAAGATAAAATAACCATGTTCTTTCCTTCTTTTTTCAGAACCACATACCACGATGTTCCATAAGTTACGGTCATATGGGAGAAAAAGAGTCTCTGAAGTATCTGTGAATGCAAAGATTTTCAGTAACTCTTGTCAAAATGTGTGGGTCATGAAGACTTGAAAGAGAAATGGTTCTAGAAATCTCTATGCTAAAAGGCGTTTAGTGCCAATTATAAACAAGAATGGGTCTCCAAATGGCATTTTGGAGATTTCTTAAAGGCACAGTTTTCAATCAAATAGTAAAACATAAGGAATTTTTCTTGGTAACTGTTGAGAGGATTATTCATCATGTATTAAAAGAAAGCAGTAAAGAATTTTTCATTCTCACAACCAGAGAGGAAATTTCCAGAAATACAAACAGGAATTTTAAGAAGCGTGGATGTCAGTATTCTTTGATTCATCTTGCAGCACTGGAGAAATATTTTGAAAGAAAGGTACTATATCTTGCTAAGGGATAAATTAGTAGTAGTAGTATTTTATAGGCTCACAATGTGATCTACTTGAAGTAAGAAAATGTTAGATAAATTTAAGAACAAAATAATCAGTATATAGGCACAGGCACTCTGTAGTGCAAATACATTCGTGTTGGTCATTGAAAGGGCAGATCACTAAAATATGTATCACATGCTTACACATATCTAAATGCCACTCTAGGGACAGAGAAAATGAAAAATCATCTTAGCATGCGAAAGATGCTTACTGTATAGGATCTGTGCTCTAATTACCAATTTGTTCTCTCGAGATGGATAAATGTCATTACAAGAATGTTTTGCTTCCATTGCTTCGTGCAGTTGAGTAAAATTATTTTCTTCAGAGACAAGTGATTTCTTTATTGCTACCATACCATCTGCACTGGTTTTCCTCACTTTCTCACCTTTATGCATATTCCCATTTAGTGTTTAGACATTTCTATTCTACAAGATATTTTAATCTCTCATTTTCACCTGGAAATTTTACATTTGACAAAGATACTATAGAAGAATTATTAAAGAATATGTGATGCTATTATTGAATTTTCTGAATGATGACATTAACTGGGTACATTCTTAACTTTTGCTACCCCACTTCTCAATGGAATAATATTGAAAATCTACTAAATTAGAAAAGTGAGCAACAGTATAGAAAAAAAGTGTTCATACATCTAACAAATACTGGAAAGAAATACACTTATGTGATATCAGCTAATATGAGAAATAATAAACCTGTCTGGATATATAAATTTGTAGAACATAGAAGATAAATGATCAGTAAGCAATTCTAACTAATTATCTACTGATCTTCTCTTCTCTTGAGGATACTGACTATGGCAGTAATACAGTTTAGAGGTGGAAACCAAGGCTTCTGACTCTAAGGCAGGTAAAGTAGTAAGCTTTTGCCATTGTCTACCAGACTTTCGATCTTAACTTTATTCTTAGATGGTAATTTCATTTTCATACCTATGAAAATTTAAAAGGTAAACAACAGAAAAATATTCTATCAAAAGTAGTGACATTCAATACAGTAGCCACAAGTCATATGCAGCTACTCATATTTAAATTAATTAAAATTAAATAAAATTTAAAATTCATTCACAAGCAAAACTACAAGTGTACCATAGGTACATGTGATTTGTGGTAACCATAAGAGACGGAATGGGTACAGAACTTTCCCACAACTGTGGAAAATTTTTTGGAACCATGGGGTATAAAATTTAAAACATTGTCATAGTTTTCATTAATAAATCTTTTTGTTTGTGATGTTCTTCAAACAGCAGGGATTAGAGTTGTGTTTTTTAAGAATATGACGGTATAACAAATACACTCTAGAAAGAATGGCTATCATCAAGAAAGCAAATAATAAGTGCTGGTGAGACTAGGATGGGAGGGAAGGGAAGCCTTCTAAATTGTTAGGGGGGAATGTAAACTAGTACAACCATTATGGAAATTAGTATACAGAAGTTCATGAAACTGAAACTAGAAATTCTAGTTGATCCAAGTATTCCATTTTTAGATGCATTCTCAGAATATTCAAAGTTATTACAATGATGCATGCATAACCATGTTTACAACAGCAAAATTCACAATAGCTAAATCTTGGAAGCAGTCTGTGTGTTCCTCAACAGATAAATGGAGCCTGGTGTGGTGGCACGTATCTATAATTCCAGTACTCAGGATGCTGAAGTAGGAGTGTTAACATGAGTCCAGTGACAGCCTCTGCAACATAGTGAGTTCAAGTCCAACCTGAACTACACAGTGATACCCTGTCTCAAAAGAAAAACCAAAGGAAAAAAAAACTATAAATGGGTAAAAAAAAAAAGTGGAATTTGCACACAATGGAGTACTACTCTGCTACCACATGATTTTTCTTATATGAGAAACCTAAAATATAAATAAATAGCAAAATAAAAATAGATAATAGGAAGTAGGGAGACAGATTTTTCTCAAATGGGAAGGGGTTCAAAGGATGGAGGAGAAACGATGGAAGAAAGAGAAAGATTAAGAGAAAGGTAATTCATAAGAGCTAAGGAAAATTATATATTACAAACATGTACTAATAATTTTTTTGAAAAACCACACTAGCAATCTCATGTGCTTTTCTGCAAAAGAATTTCAGAAAATCAGTATGTAGAATTCAATGAACAGAGTATAGGTTGAAACTTAGCTAAGGTACTTCATTATTTAGAAAGAAAATATAAAATATGGGTCATTAGTGTCTGGGGAAAAGGAAAGAACATTCAAGCTAACAAAACTTATATTAAGAATAGGAATTAGCAATTGTGGCACATTTTCAGAATGGTATATTTGGTTCTTGTCCATATCCAATATGTAATTTGGCTAAATTTATTAGTAAGTTAATGTAAGCGTGGCCACTTAAATAACTGTAGAATCTTAGGCAAATCATTGACTTATATCCAGGCCACATATACCTTATGCAAAGATGACGGTTTAGCCACTTAGCCACCACACACTGTATACTATACTACTGTTAAACTGTTCTATCTAACAAGATAGAATTATAACTTTTATTTAGCTTGTTAAACAATTAATGTAGTATGGTCTGGAATTCCCTTCCAGACCACAATAGAGACTATCACAATAAAGCAAGTGGCATGATCTTTTTAGTTTCTCATTGCACAGAGTTATGTTAGTATATGTAGCATATGAAATTTGCAACAGCATTACATTTTAAAAAAAACAAATGAATGTACTGTAATTTAAAAGTACTTATTGCTTCAAAATGTTGATGAGTGTCTGAGCTTCCAGAGAATCATGATATTTTTGTTGATGAACAGTCATTCCTTAAATTTTTTAATGATTAATATACATTTTCCTCCTTTATATGGTTTGGCTTTTTATTTTCTTAATGAAGTCTTTTCACAGTTTTTATTAAGTTTATTGGTACAATTTAGATACACATAATGATCACATTCGTTGTAGGGAACTGTACGTGATGCATCTTAGTTCCTCTTTTTTTCTCCTGTTCTCCCTACCTTTAAATCCCTCTTCCCTGCCTTATTTACAAAGCTGTGTTTCCATTTTATCTTTTTTCTCATTTTTTTTCTTTTTCCTTCCTTCCTCTCCCCACCCTGTTCACCTTTCCTTTTGAACAGCTTCTTCCTATTTCACAATATCAATTATATATTTCTAATTTACACTTTCAGTTTCTCACATCTCTTAAAATAGATGACTGTTTACTGCTCAGGGTGATAAATTTAGAGTTGCCGAGGGAATTTCTTACAATAAGACAATAATAAAGTCTACATCATTGACTGACTCTCCCTTTCCTGATAAATTTCTCCATAGTATGTGATACTTTTTGACAGCATTTTACTCAGAGTACAGCTTCATTCAAAATCCAAGTCATACTTCTCAAATCTTATCACTGCTCCATCAGCCTAAGTTTAAGTAATGTCCTAAATTTTCTGTTGTCATTTCAACAGTGTTCTAAACACCAATAAATATTTTCATAAATAAATATTTTCACAGTAACCATTTTGACTGATAAATAGATTGTATCTCAAAAACCACTTTCCTTAATCATTCATAAGAAGCAATTCATCCTTCATCCAACTTTGATCATAAGAAATTCAGTCACATCTCTACTTCAAATTTTAGTTCTCTTGCTCTTTCAGTATATGCAACAAATGCCTTCACTGAAGTTTAGAACCCCTCAATGTCTTTCATAAATGTTGGAATCAACTTTTCCAAATGCCTGGTAATGTTGATATATTGGCCTCCTCCCATGAATAACCAATGTTTTCAATGGTATCTACAATGGCATGTCCCTGCCAGAAGATTTTCAATGTAGTTGACCCAGACCCACTGGAGGAATCACTATGTATGACAGTGATAGTCTTGTGAAATGTGTTCCTTTACTAATAAGACCAAAAACTAAAAGTATTCTATGATTCATTGACTGGAATAGATGTTATGTTAGCAGGCATGGAAACAAAATTATTCTAATTGTATATCTTGTCATGGCATTTGGGTATCCCTGTGCATTGTCAATGAGCAATAACATATTGAGAAATGTCAATTTTTCTGAGTAGTTGATCTCAGTAGTAGGCTGAAAATATTTAGTAAACTATATTGTAAACAGATGTTTAATCATTCAGGCTTTGTTGTTCTATTTGCAGAGCAGAGGCACAGTACACAGCATAAATCTTAAGGACAGTTGGATTTTCAGAGTAATAAATGCACATTGGCTTCAATTTCAAAGTCACAGAGCTGTTTTAGCCCTAGACAAGACAGCCAGGTTATGCTTTGGAGCTCTGAAGCCAAGTATCAACTCCTCCTTTCCAGCTATGAAAGATCTACATCAAAGATCTTAGACAGATTTTTCCGAATAATTTCCTTAAGCTCTATATTAGCACTTGCTGTTTACATTTATGGTATAGAGATGACATTTCCTTTAAACTCATGAACTTTCAAACTTATCCTTCAGTTCTTCACCTGCAACCTTTACAGAATTATACAGAACTAGATTAGACTCTGGTTTAAGAGAATGTTATGACTGGTTTGATCTTCTATACAGACTACTAAAATTTTCTCCACATCAGTAATAATTCTATTTTGCTTTCATTTTATTCTTATATTTACTTTAATACTTTTACTTCAGTGAAACTAAATTTGCACATTTAATTTCCTTTAATGACTTTTATTTTGCATTTATTCTTTACCATTTGGTGCAAGAGGCCTGGCTTTTGAAGTCTCAACATGCTTACTTTACTAAGTTTTGATATTTCTTGATGGTGGGTATGCTTGCACACGTGCGTGTATGTGTGTATGTATTTTGCTGAGGACCAAACCCAGGATCTCATTGTAAACAAGTGCTGTATGATACAGTTCAGTGTCCTCATCTACTTTTTATTTAAAGTAAGAGACATGGTACTCTCCTTTCATTTGAATACTTAAAGGCCATTTGGGGTTATTCTTCTAAATTCAGTATTTTTTCTTTCTCAGAGAACAGGGAGGTGAGAGAAGTAGAAGATAAGGAAACGACTGGACTTTAGGAACAGTCATAATACATACCACATTTATCATTTGAGTCATCTGTCTTAAAAAATCATACTTCATGGTGCCCCAAAACAATTACAAAGCTAGCGTCAAAGAATATAGATTGCAAAACAGAATGTTAGATATAATAATAATAAAGACTGAAATATGACCAGAATTATCAAATGTGACATGGAAACACGAAATAAGCACAGACTATTGAAGAAATGGTGCTGGAAGACTTGCTCAATATAGGATTGTTACAAGCATTTTACTTGTAAAATGTTCCATAACTGCAGAGTACTGTAAAGCAATGCTCAGTAAATAACACTTTCGTTTTCAAAGACTTTTTTTCTACTATACTTAACTTCTAACAAAAATATTATAAATGTAACCTTGAGAGGTAGGAGGTTTCACTGCTTGGATTTTTATATTTGTTTTGTAAATAACTTTCCACATTAATTTGGTCATAGTAGAAAATTTTTCTGTTCTTCACTTTTAAATTACTAAAATGGAAACATTAAAGTTTATTTCAAAATTACAAATATTATAAGGCTATGAAAACTTGATTTATAATGAACACTAGAAAACAGCAGATATTATCTATTTTTGTTTTGTCCTGTAAATACAAGCAAGGATTTTATTTAGAATGTCTCAAAATCATTGACACTTTCCATATTATAGCTAACTCAACTGTTTCCTATAGGTCAAAAGAATAAAGTTCATTATTCTGAAAATTTTGATGTTTTCCTCATGAAAATGCAGTTTACTTATCCTAATAATTGGTATAAAATTCATGAAGGCTGATTTATGTGAGTGATTTTTTAAAAAAGTATATATAATGATTTCAGTGATAAATCTAATCTAACATTGACATGTAGGTGGATTGATAAGCACCTTAAATTTTTCACTATAGCTAACATTTTAGTCACTCTTTAAAAATGTTTTATTTTTGACTTGCATGACATTATAGAAAGAGAACATGCTTGTTAAAGTATTTTCTTGTGTTTAATCATATAATTTCCTGAGTATTAAGTTTAAAGCACTGATTCCATAATATGCAATTTCACGTAAAACAAGTATTTTCATTCAAGTATATCATTTTATTTTAAATTCACTTTGTATCTTTTGACATCTTTTCAATATCAAAAATGTTCCTGACATTTATAAAACTAAACTTTCATAGGGAGTTGAATAAGGAGCCATCCATTGACAGTTAGTAATATTTTCCTCAAATCAACAATCTTATAACACTGGAAAACTCAAATTGTATAAAATAATGATAAAAGTTGAATTAGATTATAGAGATGATTATATATATTTATTTAAGTTAAACTATTCATGTTCATAGTAATATGCACCTTATTACTAGTCAAGTTTAATAATCCTTTTAAGACTCATATGTGAAGTTAGGTTACTGTGCACCAGTTTCCATAATGGGGGAAGACTCTAACATCTCACCACCACCATGTACATTTAGAAGTCCAGTGAGTCAGAACACTTACGCAAGTTAAGCAATGCAGCTCTATTACTTTCGTCGATAGATAGGCAGAAAGGGACACTAGAAGCATAGGTGTCATGGTGAGACAATCACAAGGCTCAGGATAGCTGCCCAGGGTACACAGTCTCATAGGTGCTCACCTCCTATCACACTGAAGCTGATGGATCCCGAAAGGGATTATGCTCTGGGCAGTATGCTTTAGGGGTCATAGGGACATAGGGCTAAGTGTTTTAGGACACTGTCTTCTGTGAAACACAGGACTATGTCCTATATTATTATAAAATGTCCTATATTTATTTTTTTAATCTTATCTCAGAATGTTGAATTCCCAGCACATTCTACAGTTATTCTTGAGAACAGTAAGGGAAAAGCTGTGTTAGTCAATACCACCTGGGGACCATCTTGCAACATAGACACTTTTGGGTGGCAGAGGCAATTTCTGCCCTGTTGTAACCTCGGTATTTTATACCTGTATGTAATGTTCAAATTAGCATCCATATTGCCCAATTACTTGTAGAGATATTTATTCAATAGAATGTGAGGAGACGTAAACTGATAGTGAATTCAAACAGTTTCCCATGGCCCTTGCAATTTAGTAATATGCATGATAATTCTAAATTAACATCTTCCTATTGGACAAATTAAGTAGGTAGTTAATTTAACAAAGCTATGGATTGTACACCATAACTACATTAAGCCAGTGTCACAATTGTAGTATATTTTAAGGGACAGGACTCACAATGAGCCACATTATGTTTGTGGTTACAGTTGAAATCCTTTACAGAAGAATTTTATTATTATTCCTTGTACTTTCTGTCAGAAGCAAAAGTTAGATTCTCAAAAGTCCATACCTTGTAGTAGCTTCATTCTAAACCATTTGGACTTTTTAATCCTAAAACATGAACTGAGGCATAATTAGAGGGCATGACTGTCTGTGAGTTCATTTTTGGTTGTTTCTTTTTCAGTTAGTTCACCTGAAGAGTGCAGGCGACATCTCTAAATGAACGACAGGATGTAGAAAAACATATTGTGAGAACTGTGTATTTGTTAGGTGATTTGAGGAGTTTGATAAGTCGGGTTGTAGTTCTGACTGGAATACTGTAAAGAAGAGGATCCATTCTATGACACTCTCTTAATTATCTGAAAAGAGTGAAGGGTGGATGGAAGTTATAGCTCAGGAGATGCAGAACTGGTGGTGCATCACATTAGCTGCATTTTAAGTTTACTGTTTTTTTTTTGTTATGGTTTTCCCAGTGACTTTATTTTTGTTTTTGTTCTGTTTGCTTTCTGTTGTAACTGTAACCAGACATAGATGTGAACTTTTCTATGGGTTTGTTTTGCATTTTTTTGCCTCTCTTTGGTCATTGGATCCCTTTTTTGATCAACAGAACACTGCAGTCTAACTGCAAATGCTGATTTCAAAACAAATGCAAGTTTAATCATCTGTATCAGCCCAGTTCCTAGATGTCAAAGGTGATTGTCACGCTGCCTCCCTCACTCTCCCCTCAGTAAGCCTTGTTCCCTACCTTATTTCATCTTTAGATCAAGGACAGATGGAATCAGACTCCATGGCATTAGCCTATAGCAGCCACATTTAATTATCATCAAAATGGTCCTGAGCAAGGGTTTGTTTGGACAACATAGCCTGTGGCTGAGTTAAGATTTATTTTGCTCTTACCTCTTGTTCCCAGGAGTTGGTGAAAATTCTGATGCAACAATGACTATGCAGTAGCAGTTAAAGCTCAATATAACACACTGTCCAACTGCAGTATGCACTGTTATCAGAAACAGGTAATACAAAAAGAATAACATTGAGCGGGGATTTAGCTCAATGATGCAAGTGCCTGCCTGGTAACTGCAAGGTCATGAGTTTGATCCCCGGTACCAGAAAAAAAAAAAAAACAGGTAATACAGAAAGGTGCTATGCTTTATAGAACATATTGAAGCCAGGTACAAGAGAAAAGCCAGTTGTAAAGCATTTCTTACAATTAACCTTAATCTGTTTGAGAAAGTAAAATTGTGTTTACTTGTTTATTCTTTTGTTTTGTTAACCTAAACATGAGCTAGTTTAACTTACACATAATATGTATGGAGACCAACAACTGTTTACTGTGGCATAAACTACTTTTTGGTAAAATTATTGTTTTAATAAATTTTAATGATTATAAAACATGTTCATGGAAAAATTTTGATTATCTGATTGAACTTGCTAGTTATACTCAGTATAATAATTTTGGAAAAAAATCATGAATATAATTGAAAGAAAACTAATGTATTTACTCTTTCATTATTAAAACTGCCATTATAGTTTACATAGATCCAAATTTCATTTTTGATTTTTCTATTAGTACTTTTTATTATATAGAGTAATGGGTTTCATTGTGGCGTTTTTATATACGTATATAATAAACCTTGTTCTTATGTACCAACAATTTACCTTCCTTTACCATGCTCTCTCCCTGCCCCTGAACCCCTTTTTTGTTCTCTACCAGTCTTCTTGTTTCTTTCATATTTTTTCCTTTAAATTTCACATATGAAAGAAATTGATTTTTACTTTTTTACTCTGAATTATTTCACTTAATATTACCATGAACCATAACAGTACTACAATACCATTCCACCCATTTTCCTGAAAATGTTATGATTTTATTATTCTTTATAGATGCACAGTATTTCACTGTGTATATAGACCACATTTTCCTTATTTATCAGTTGATGCGCACCTAGACTGACTCCCTAGCTTGACTCCTGTGAATTGCGGTGTGATAAAGGCGGCTGAAGGGATATCTATAGCAAGCTGAATTTAGTTTCTCTGCTAGATATCAAGAAATAGTATAGCTGGTCAAATGATAACTCAGTTTTTAGAGTTCTGGTTGTTTTTTTTTTTAATCAAACTCCATATTGATTTTCATAGTGACTGCACTACTTTAAATTTCCACAAAGAATATACAGGATTCCTCTTTTTTGCATTCCAGTCATTTTCTGTTTCTTATTCTTGATGACAGTCATTCTGACTGGAGTCAGATTGAATCCCAATGTACAGTTTTGTTCTAGATATAACTTTATCTGACGGACAGCTGGCTGTAATTTTTTTCCCATTCCATGGGTTGTCTTTTCATTCTGTTGGTCATTTCTTTTGTTGTGCGAAAGCTTTTTAATAAGGTGAGATCCCATTGATTGATTCTTTGTGGTATTTCCCATGTGGTCTAGGTTTTGTTCTTGAAGTCTCTTCCCACACCTGTGTCTTCAAGACTTCTACCTGTTTTCTTTTCCTGTAAGTTAGTGTTTCTGTTTTAATTACAATTTGTAATAGCTAAATCTTAGAAACAACCCAAATGCCCATCCACCAAGGAATGGAGTAAAAAGATGTTTGTGTTTATTTATTTTTTTATTTATTTTTAATATAGCAGAGTAAAACTCAGTCATAAGGAAGCATAAACTGGAGACTTTTACAGGTAAATGGATACAACTCAAGACCATGCTCATAAGTGAAATATATCAGATCCACATGTGTAAACATCATATAGTCTCACTAGTGTGAGAAGGTGAACAAGTAAATAGGACCCAAATTGTACAATAGATATTGTGAATTGGGAAGAAACTGTTCAAAGAAAAGAGAAACTGTGATAGGGGAAAAGTGAAAGAAAGGAAGGAAAAAGGATATGTATGTATACAGTAGCTGAGATAGATATACTTCTAGTTTCTCTTAGTCCATTGAAAAGAAAGGTTTGTGCTAATATTCTTAAGACAATACCTCATGCTTATATCTTTTACCCTGAGTAACTATTCCAAAGACAACAACATGCAATGTATTAGCTATTGTTACTCTCCTATCACTTTGTTTTGAAATTCTGTTTTATTTTTTCTTCTTTTTAAAATAAAGTAATGTAGTTTTGTATTTCCCTGGTTACCAAAGATATTCAAAAATTTTATTATTGACCATTAGCAGTGATTTTGAAAAGTGTCTCCAGGTCAGTTATCTGCTTATTTATTCAACTATTTGTTCTTTAGTGTTAGTTTTTGAGTTTTTCATATATTATGGCTATAAATCCTCTGTAATGAGATGAAAATATTAATAAGAAACATACATGATTTTATTCATTATACTTCTGAATTAATTATATTATAGTGTTATATTTGAAAGATTAGTTATGATTTCTCCATCAAAATATTTTGTTAGTACTTTTTAATGTCTTATAAAAATTTATTAATTTTTTCTTATATTTAAAATGTTGTTCTTTATAAGTACTATTTTTATTGACACTTTTTGTAATCTCTTATTATATCTGTCTTTAGATATTCATCAATCATATTTTAATTTCCTTAATAGTTGTATTTAATTTTATTTTTCACAAATAAATGAATAGAATTACTAAAATTTTTTAGCCCCATGGTAGTTACTAACATAAAGTTTGTCTCCATCATCATATTAAAAAGAACAAAAGTAAGAAATTACATTTATCTAAGACTTCTCCAAATTGTCATTAACTGGGAAACTGTTATGAAAATATACACTTACAACAATGGCATAAAGAACCCCTGAACAATCAAAAGAAAAAGTGATATATGAATATATGTTCCACTGATTTACATCAATTTAAGTCATCTTTGAGTAAAAAACTACCCCAACGACTGTCTAACCAACAGTTATTTTTCCATTATTCTAACTTAAGACATGGAGTGAAACCCAAATGAACATGACTCTCATGTATTAAAATCTTCAATATGTATAAGATGAGCTTGGCATAGTTTTTCAGGAAAATAAATGTTCCAGTAAAAAACCATAAAGTGTCATCTCCTGAAATTCTGATAAACTATTTGATTTTAATGACTTGTTTTGTAGTTGAAAGAGACTGACTCAATGAAATGTAACATGACTCTAGAGACTTCAACTCTTTTTGGCAGGAAAAGGTCAGAAAGTGCATTGCTCTACTCCTTTTACAGATTTAGCCAGGAAACAAAATGGAAAAGAACTTAGTGTGTTGAAAGAAAATTAAAAAGAATAAGGACTGAATATATAAGCTCAAGGGAAAGAATAAAAGTCCAATTAAGCATTGTATTGTAACTGAAGAATAGGATAACATTACAAACTTATTCTCCCAGTGGCACTTTGAAATTTTCATGAGCCGTGGACTGCCTGCGTGACTTCCTTCATTCAGCATTATAAATGTAAGAGGTCACTGCAGTGATCCTGTCCCTTCTTTCACTGCAAGGCACACAAGGATAGAGAAGGAGAGACAGGTAACTTGCTTTGGTTTTAGCGTTTTGTTTGCTAGATCAAAGGACAACAAATCAAGAAATGAATCACATTCAGGAATTTTTTTAGCTATGGACCTTATTATAAGCTTGGACCTCTGTTGGATAATATGATGAGGGTGTGATTTGAAAAAATGCTTCTTTTTGTAGAAAAGAAAGAAGCAAATATTTTATTTATTTATTTATTTATTTATTTATTTATTGCTAAGGAAAAACTCAGTGTCTCATGCATGTGGGATGAATATTCTACCACTAACCAAGAGGGAAATATTAGAAACAAAATATGTGTGTGTATATGTGTATGACAACCATATGTGTACATGTATGTGTGCTATTTTAATATTAACATTACTTTTCTGGGATAGTAACAGATCATTAGTTACACCAGTAACTGCAGGAGTTGCTCTTCTAGGGTTATGAAGGAAAGCCAGACGGCTATATTGTTCCTTTCTCCACAGGCATATCACTCCAAAATTATGAATCCAATCCTTTATGTAGTAATGGAACAGTTGCCCTCTCTTGCTTCCTGACAGTAATAGAAAAATGTTTGTCCTTTAGTCCTTTACAGTATTTTAGGATATAAATAACTGACTCCAGGGCTTTGAATTTCATGCCCCTCCTTTGAAATGTAATCTCATTCTTCAGGGAAGACATTTTCTCACTATCTATTTGGGTTTGTCATTTAATCTAAACTAAAATCCTTTTTTTCTGTAAAAATAACTGAGTAGAATCATGATTTTTCTTTCATTTTTACACTTAGAGCTCCAGCATGTGTCGAGGTAATGCAGTAGTGATATGTGAAGCTAAACCAAGCCCAGGTGAGCTCCAGTTAATCCTAGCAAATGTGAAACTGTGCACAAATTTCATGTACTATCACTGAGTTATTAAAGCCTTGAGATGCTGAAGTTGCTTTGAATGCACCATAAAATAATTGAAGCTGATTATGCACTTATTCAAGATTTCCCTCACACTTAAAAAGTCTGAATTCTTGTCTAGTTGTCTTCCAGGAAAATAGAGCTGAACAGAAGTTAAAAGTACAAATAGGTTGTATTCAGGATCATTGCAATAAGGGAAAAGAGACATCAGCATGGAACAGGGCTAAATTATGAACATAAATAAATGGAAATTTATAGGTAAAGATCAGGATCTGGAGATGAGTGATTAAAAAGTTAATAAGAAGGTAAAGTACTAGTTTCTTCCCAAGCTGACATTAGAGGATTCTTTTGGAAGGCAGACTAGTGTGACCAGATATTTTTGGGGGGAGGATAACTATGGTGAACTTGACTAGATCTTTAGGGAAATCAGATACAGAAAGTGGGAGATTTAGACTCAACTAATTTAACAGAACTCTTGCTAAAATTGTATTACTGCTGTATAATATGCAATGTCTTTTTAATATAGAAGCCCAGGAATCAAGCCTACCATTAATAAAAAGTTTTAGAGGATCCTAACTAAAGTTTGGTGAAGGAGAGACTGTGAGTGTGAGTGTAGGTTCCCTTGCTCTAGCCCTGCTCTAGAATAATCTATTGTCTGTGACAGAGTTCATCAAAGTTATGTCAGAACATCTAATGGAGCTGAGTAAACAAATGTTTGACTATGAGTCCAAAATGATACTGTGTTCAAGTCTTAAAAAATGATAGAAAAGGTAAACAGATTGCATTTTTACTGTTAATTTTAAAATGACTGTTCAATGCTTAAATAGTTTTAATACACAAGCCAAAATCCCTAGAACAAAGTCTGTGCAGAAAGTAAAAATTGACATGGAACTGAGAGAAAGGACTCAGTGGTACAGGTTGTGCTTGACAGCTGCTCCCATAGGATACTTGCATTTCATTTTCATCCAGAAGTGATCTGTTGTATCCCAGGAGAATATTTCCTGAGAAGTATCAGGTGGGATGACAGCTTAAAATCTGCTGTTGTTCCCTAAATACGGGTGAGAGGATGATAGAGATTTTAATTTAAGCACCAGAGGAAACAATCACAATTTAGCAAAAATTGCTCTGAAAAATGAAAAGTAACAAGAGATGAAATTTCAGTAAAAAAAAAAAAAACTACTCAACTGTAATACAGATGCAGTGATTTTCTTTAATTTTTATTAGTATATATTTACTCTATGCCATAATTATACTCATTGTGGGGAGTTTGTACATATACATATCTTATTTTGTTTTACTTTCCCTTCCTGTTCCTTTGTCTAAAGATTCCTTCCAACTTGCTAAAATTCAACTTCCTTATTTACTATTATCATTAAACTATTTATACTCTTTAAATTATTTACACTTTGGGTTTCTCATGTAAGAAAATCCACATTATATTTAAGCATACATTTCTGATTTATTTCACCTAACATTTTTATCTCAAGGTGCATCCATTTTCCTACATATGACACAAATATATCATTCTTTATGACAGAGTAGTACTCCACTGTGTATAAATATCACATTTTCCTTATCCATTCATCTATTTACGGACATATAGACCACTTCCAAAATTTAGCTATTATGAATTGTATTGCTATAACTTGGGCATGCATGTAACACTCTTATAGGATGTCTTTCACACTTCTGAGATGGTACCTATAAAAGGAATAGCAGAGTTGAATGGAATTTGTACTTTTAAATTTTGAGGAATCACTGTACTGATTTCCATAGTGTTTGTACAGTACTACTTCATATTCATACCAATAATATAGAAGAGTTTTTCCCCTGTAACCTAACCACCATTTGTTATTTTTTGTTGTTGATGACAGTCACTCTTTCTATGGTAAAAATGGAATCTCAGTG
>RJWT010007741.1:0-27219 GCA_004365215.1 Cuniculus paca | reverse complement strand
ATAATAAAGTACTCTAACTTCCCAAGATGGTGTCTTACAGAACTTCCCTGCTTGATAATCTTCTAAATGGGTCCATGAAACAAATCTGTATTTAAAATAATATATCTTTTTCTCCCAAGTAACACCACAACATAAATGGCAGGAGCATAGAAGCAGTTCTGCGGAAATTTGGAATGACCCACTGGCTCCTCCAATGAGGAGAGAGAGATGTGTGCAGCTGAGTACACCCCCTGGAAGCAGTAAGGTTTTCCGCAGTCCGAGCCTCTGGGACACTGACATTCTTCTGTTTTTAGGCCTGGGCCTCCTATTGGAAACATGCTTCACTGTTTGTTCTGCAGACCACCCAGCCCACCCACTTTTGGTGGCTTGGCTTTCTCTCTGGCTCGCCTGCAGGTGTGACCTTACTCACCCACCTAGAAGAAGTTACTCTACCATTTTCCTGAAGTTTAAAAATATGACTAGCTGAAAGAAGACAGTTAGCAAGTCGATTTTTAGACTCTCCTGGAAACTTATAATTATAAAGTTTAGTAACCTCCATGAACTTTTTCAAGTGTGTTTTTGCTGCAGACTTGTGACTGATGTGGAGGATCCCTGGGGCATAGAAAAAGCAGTTGAAGTGCAGGAAATTTGAAGGCCGACTCCATGTACATAATCTACCAGGGGGTGTATGAGGTTAGCACCTACGTCGTCTCATCCAACCCAGTGCAACCTGAAATTGGGTAGACATTTTAGCCATGGTGAGGCAAACCAAACTTCAGCCTTGCATATTAACTTTATACAAGTAATAAACTTTTTTCTTTGTAAAGTAAGCTGCTAGGCATCAAGAGCACACTAAAGCAGCTATATTAAGTAGAAAGGGGTTGATTTTTTCCCCTAATGTAACTGCACTCTAAATCTTCACAATCTGTCACAGCTTGCTCTATAATTCTGAGCCAGCAATTTTCAAAATAGCACAATAAGTACTGTTATCAAGATGTGGAAATTTTCTTGAGCAGTAGGAATGTACCCCAGAAGTCAATTCATTTGCTGACCATTAGTTGTACTTGCACGAAACCTGTATTGGCTGTCCCCTAGGAACTCAGACTTAGGACTTCAAAGTGGACACATGAATGCAAACAGGCAATGCCGCATGAATATTCAAAAAGCTCCTCTTGCCTTGTGACCTTGTGAACTGTACATCAGGATACTCTTCTCCTTAGGGAAGCGTCAGATATTTCATAATTCTTCTGGAAGTTTCTTTCTAATAAAAGACTCAACAGAAGCTCTATTGTGCATGAGAAGCTAATCTATCACCAATCCTAGACTTTGAAACCAAAAGATATGATTTTTAAAAAGTGGAAACCAAAGACTCCGTGTTTAGTGACGGGCTCGAGGTCACATGATGATGGATTAATGGACGATCCAAGACCAGAAGCCTTTGTCATCCCACTTGTCATATGGCAGGATACACACATAAGCTTGAGGAAGGTGATTTTTGTCTTTTCTCATTTCGCACAAAGTAGTGCTAGTTTTTTGTTATAGTTATTACTATTATTATGTTTATTTCTCTGACTCCACATGTGGTTGTGTTTTATGACATGTTTCATGAGTTTGTATGAGTGCATTTAGATTTTAAAGGAACTACTTTGAAAGGGATACTTTTAGATTTGGAGAAGATGCTGAGAATTTCTGCTTCAGCTTTATAAGTATGTGTTCCACATAATGATCTCTCTCCACAGTAATAAAAAATTCTTGCCAGTTAGATCTTATCATTTAGTTCGAAGAAAGTTAAAATTGAAGAACACATTATAAAGTTCAGAAAAATCAGAATTTGTTGAACAAAACAGCGTTATCTGCCTATCCCCCCATATACATACTTCACTAATATATTAGTGGATCTATGTGAAAAGTTAACATATAAATATTTTGAAAAAGTTTAATTCTAGTAACGAGTTGAGGCAGTTAGATGAATAACATATATAAGCAAGCTCTTTATACATAAAATGGAAAGTTTTGTAAAAAATTTTTTAGAATCTATATTGTGGAATTTTTAAATCAGGCATTTCTTAGTACTATTATGTTTACATAAAAATGTATTCCATAAAGGTGTGAAATTGTGCCAGTTGTATCTACAATTTGTGCCAAACCTTGACTGTTTAAACTGTTTCCATTTATGTGCATGAACCTGAGTGAGGGCTTTTTTATATCCTCAAATTAAAGACTCATTTGGAAAATTTGAGCTAACATACACACTTACCCAACTACTACCATCTTCTTCCAATATATTCTCCCAACTTATTGGGAAAGTGAGTTTGTAAACCTAAAATCTGCTCTAGCTAGTAATTTCAGTTTCTTCACCTGCACCACATTACATGGAATAAATAGGAAGCAATAACCTTCAATCTCAATATTTATTTTATTCCTCCCTCCCCTTCTGACTACCCTCTGGTAGCCATTTGTAAAGGCATCTAAAAGAAAATCAAACATGAATGGAAGTAGAGTGTCAGGAAGTTGAATGAATGAATGAACTGTGCCATTAAACAACATAATGGAAATAAAACTGAAAGATGGCATTATTTGAGCATCTAAGGATGAGCCAAGTATAGTCCTAATACGAATATCTCATTAACTACATTCATGTGCCTGAGAAGTTGGTAATGTGCTGTTTAGTCAGTAATGACGTCACTGTCTTCATGGGTATCAGAATTATAATTAACTTTTACAAGGCTAAGACATTCTCTACTTCTGTTGGTACTGTTTGCCAGTATTCTTCAGAGTAATGCCAACATAAACCAGTTTTGCCCTGTGACACTGCCTAGATAATCCACATGGATTTCCTGTGAAATACTCAAGTGAATGAACATTAGGTAAGTGATTGTTTTCTAGTTTCCTCAATGTTCGTGGAGAGGTAATAACATACAAGATCAAAATAAGACAGATCTTTGATGGACACTAACACAGTCACTTTACTGCCCATCAACAGTCAGGCTTTGCCCCAGAGAATTCAGTCCTTGTGGAATTAAGCAGGCCTGCCACTGTACGCTGTTCTTTTCTCACAAGAAAACTGTCAGCATAGCTTGCTGTCTTTTGTCTTTCTTCTTGTCATCAGTCAAATTCTTAGAGTTAGGCTAGAGTGATTCTTACAGGAATCTTAGTCCACTGGTAGTTTTGTGTTGTCTTCCTATAGAGGGATGAGGTTTAAAAACATCTCTATAGGAAACACAAACCCAATTTTTTACTTTATTTTCCCTGCTGCTCTTATTATTGCTTTCCAAAATTTTGGCAGAGCTTGCAGAATCCTGCAACATCTAATCACTTCCTCCTTTGTCTTTATTTCTCACTTTTCTCTACTTTGCACACTATACCTTAGCCAAGCTAAACTCTTAATGTTGCTTGAATAATCCACATTCTCTCTCACTCGAGCTTTCAGTCCTTCTTAGCCCACTGCCTAAAACACCTTTTTCTTTTTTATCCCTGCCTACCTTTGTTCTTGGTCACTCTCAAGAGGTGTTTAGGTCTAAGCTTCTTTCTCATCTGTTAAGAGTGGCTCCATTTCTACAAAATCTAAACCTAGGCTGTTGCACCCATGTTACTTGTTTTATCAGAGCAATGAACATTTGGTGTTATCGCTATTCACTTACCTTTCCAATAATCTATGAATTCCACAAAATCAGGGGATGATTTCTTGTACCTGATTGTATTCTCAGAACCTGGCACTATGCCAAGCGCAGAGATGCTTAAGAAGTTGTTACTGGGTGAATGGATCGAGGGTGATGGTAAGGGGTGACATCAGAAGCATGAACAGAGCAAATATGCAGTGCTGTATGTGTCATTCAAAGGGCCTTGTCTCACTGGATCTGAGAGAAGATTGAGAATTAACAAAAATATACTTTCATACTTACATTTGCACTTTGATAGATCTTTCTGGTAGCTATGGGGAGAATGAGTTAGAAGTGACAAGAGTATTTACCAGGAGGCTTGTATTGTGGCTTCTCTCCAAGAGAGGAATTAAGAATTTTAAACTGCATGGTCATGGGAATTAGATGAGAGGATAGATTTAATCTCTATGTAATCAATGATAAGCTGTTTGAAATGATGTGGAGATGATATTCATAGTTCTAGTTTGGATGACTCTTAAGCTACTAACTGTTTATAAAAAGGGTACAAATTATCGGAGGAATGGTGTTTGGATTGATGGATCTATGGGATATCCAAGTGAAGATAGCTAGCAGACCTTTGCAAGAGAAGGTATGGTGAATGTATGGCATCAGTGTTTAGGTATAATGAAGGCTTTTGTTCAAATGCGATCACCCAGATAAAATGAATAGAGGAGAACCCCGTAGTGTATTGGCTTGGGATACATTTGCTTGCAAAAGTCAAATTCACTAAAGCTGGAGCAAGGGAAGAAGTGTGGCAGTAGGTATAACAGCGGTTCTTGCCACAGCATGCAGGAAAAGCCACAATGTGAATGTCTGGAATTAAAGTCTTGTTTCTCAAGGGTCTGATTTGCTCTCATCTTTTTTGTCCACTCTGTTTTTCTGTTTCCCTTTTCCTTGTTAGTTATTTGCTAGCACGTCATTTTCAGAGGAAAGTATCTGCATCTCTAACTTCCAATCCTCAATAAGAGAGACTGACTGATTAACAAAGCCCCTGGTTTATTTATCCTGAATTAACTGATAGCAAATATGATACCGGGATTTGTGAGAAAGGACACATCCTCTTGGGAGAAGCTGTGTGCATGGAGATTGTGAATATCTTCCGTAGCATGTTGTTGTTGAAAGGAAGACTTCTTAGAATCATTTAAAATCTTAAGTTGCATGTTTTGTCTAGTAGATATCAGTGATTGTGTATATCTAAAAAGCTCTGGGGTGAGACTGATCTTTCCAGGTCTGAGGATCACCTTTTGAATAACAAGAATTGTAAGTGGGGGAAATGCTCAGAGACAGCTGAGGTGACAGGAAGTGGAGGAAAATGTGGGAATGATGGATAGTGAGATTTTCAAGGTGGTATATTTAGAGGGAGTCAGTGTTGCAGAGGGCAAGTAAGACAAATGTGGAAGCCTCTGTAGGATGAATAGACTGCATGATTTTGTGAATTCTTTTCAGCAGTGCTCAGACACCTTTGATGTAGACACTAAGAAGGTCTATACCTGAATTTGCCCAAAGTTGGATGTTTGCAATTGTGGGAAAGGAAACAGAAACTTAAATGGATAGATTAGCCAGGAAGCAGAGTAAGTGATAAGCCATGCAGTTTAGTTTGTTTTAGATTATCTATTGCCTTTAGAATTTTTTCTTTTTACAGATGAAAAGACCCAACCACCTCTTAATAGAGAACAGTTTCCCATGAAAATGTCTGTGGGTGTGTATGTATGCCTGCACACGTGCTTGTGTGTCTAATCCTCTTACAAGGACACACAGCGTATCTACATAACAAACTGACTCTAGGAGGATTTATAGCTATTCACGTGTTGGCATTTTTTGCAGTTAAGTATGAAGTTTTCTCTTGCCAAGGTGATTATGGAAAGAGATTATGCATGAGTAGTGTTATAGAACACGGAGATATGATTCAGGGTGTGGTGCAAGTAAATGTCTTTGGAGATTCAGAAAATTGTCAGGATGAATGCTGTCTCATCAAAGAATTTTCAGTTCCACATCTTGTTAGTTTTCTAGCTATGTGAGACCTGATTGAACTGATCCAAGTAAAGCAGTGCCCTTTTGAACTCATGCTTAAGTCATTGCGGTAGCTTTCTATTCACGATGTTTCCAAAGAACATTCTGAGGTTGAACCATTACAGAAGGAAATGAAACAATTATCTTGTTAACTCTGGGAACACCAGTGTTTTGTAGGAGTGTGGGAGTGAGCTGATATTTTTGTGCAGCTGCAAGAATTTCGAATAGGAAATCAGAATGGCCAATGGCCAAATGTATATCAGAAGCCCTCCTCAGCATGGAAATCCTGTCTCTGCATGCAGCTCTTGGAGGAGTCAGGAGGGCGGGCAGGGAAACTTGCCAAGTCTGTCGCATTAACAGAATCACAGATGTCATAGACAGATTGCCTCCATATTCCTTGCCATTCTGAAAAATCTACCAAGTGGTTTGAAATCACTTAAACATAAATACTTACTTTGATAAAGTTATCCAGTTCTATATACTATTAGTCATTTAATACTTGCCAGCATCTAGAATCTTACTTATGATATTACATCTGATATCAGTTGGCTTGACCTGGGGTAGTGATGCATGGCTCTCTTGGTCCTTTAATGATTAAAACCGGTTTAGAATTCTCAGTTGTTGACCTAGTTTAATTTTTAGAAATTGCCCAGGCTACCGAATATTTTAAACTTTTTTGAGCTTTTTATTCATTAGAGCTTAATACTCATGTAGTAACATGACTAACATGATGATTTCACATAGATGCAGAGTGAACAGGGGACTTGAGATCATTTTTCTGGAGATAAGTTTCATTGGCCAACCATTCCAAAAAAATTCATTAGTTGCAAATATATACACATTCAAGTGAGTAAAATGGTTTAATTTAAATGTGTTCACTTAGCTCACCATTTAACACAGTATAGAAAAAAATGGTTATTCAGTACCATCCACAGATCTATGAAGGATGACATTCATTTCCGGTTTGATTTGTGTCTTCTACAGAGCATGGTATTTGAATTCTACAGAGAAGCATGGGTAAAGCAAGAATCCAAATCTCTCAGATTAAAAAACACCATAAGATGCTGGTTATTAAATCTGTATGTGAATGTCATATCAGTTAGGTTTTAGCTTGACTAGGAGGTTTTTTTTTTTTCACAGATGTGGGTATCACTGAAGAATGAACTTTGGTGAAAATACATGGACATCACCACTAGAAATTTGTAAGCGCAGGCAAGCACCAGGGGTGGCATTCTGTTTGTTTAGATTGCCTGAAAGGTTTTCTTTTATAAATTAGAGGTGAGACTACGTTAGTGTATCTGTCTTTGAGAACATTGTGAGCCAGATGTCCGAGCTGGGCAGCTTTATAACAAGATGTGTTAACCCTTGTTTCACAGGGTCTCATTCACTGGCTACTTCTGTGTGATCTTTTTAAGTAGCCTTGTCTCTGAGAGAGAACAAATACTTAAGGGCTTATGACATTTGCTTATTGCAAATGGGCAAATCCAAAGCACTAAATTCCAGACTTGCTACTATTCTTTACTAAAATATTTACAAATTAATTTCTTAAAACATTAATTTTAGGCCGATGACACTATGTTTAAAAACTGCCCATTAAAAATAGAGTCTGTGTTAGCAATTGAGCTCACCACTTTGCTTTGCATCTTTTGTTTAATGTCTACTTTTTCCCTTGAAAGATGCTAGACTTATGTTCAGAAGAGTTCCTTTGAATCTTCGTTGTGCTATCAATCAGATAGCAAAGTATATAATTTACTTTACTCTCATTTATTTCATTAAAAAATCGAGATGTAATCATTTCTGTGGTTGCTATGATATTAAATGAGATAATGCATACAAAAACTTTTTACATACTGTGAAGCAATCCTTAAATATAACAAACCCAATATTACTCTTCCTAGTTCAGTATTTTATCCAATTAAAATAACTGCTATTTAGTAGCACTGTCTCTAAATGCTGTCTAGCCACTGTAGGCAAGAATCATACAGAAGAATGCTTTCAATTTTTTACGGCATATTGCAGACATCATTCCTGTCTCTTTTCTATCCCAATAAATGCCTAAAGGAAAAGAGATTCTACTGAAGTAGGCTGCTCAAATTATTGATGTGAAGATTTTGTGTTACAGTAAAAACTGCTAAAAGGCAACAGTTAGCTTGTGCCTTGCTCAACTTCTAGGATGTTCCCGTATTACCTTATGAAATCCTCCCAATAACCTTATGAGGTGGGCGTGTCACTACCCCTGGTATTAAGGTGGTTAAACTGAGGCACAGAGACATGAGTTTGCCCATGGCTTCATAGTGTTAACAGTCTAATTTAATATTCTCATTCCCTTCATTAAGCTTTTGGGGCAGAATTTGGCAGAAATAATATCAAGATAAGGGAATTCATGGACATTACTTGGGTCTTAGGTGTAAGGAGAGGAATCTTGTCTTTATCAATTTACTGTGTGTAAATTATTGACGTGTATTAATTCTTTCCTGAGTCCAATCTGTCGTAGCAGTGAGCTAAACTTGTCAGAGGTTCAGTAATATCAGTCCTGGGCTGTGCATAAAAGACTGAAATAGTTCCAAAGTCCCATCCAAAGAGTCATTCCAGAGCTCATGTAACCTTTACCCTTACTTCAGGCTTAGACTCTGACTTTGTTTTGTATATTGCAGATGGCCCTTCTCTAATTTGGGCATGTTTCTTTTCCTTTAAGCTGCTTATTTCTTCATGAATTTAAAAAGTTTTACTGAGGATCTCCTCTGTGTCAGGAATACTGCAGGGTATTGGAAATGGGGTGGTGAATGTAGCAGGTAGGTATCTCTGTTGAATTTGCAGACTAGTTGAAAAGGATGTAAGCAAATAATCTCACAATTGGAAGTAACACGACTACTCTGGATAGTGTAATAAAGACATAGAACATAGTACTCCAGGGATAGGTCAGAAAAGGCATTTGGTAAACATTTGATAATCATAACTTGTTTTCCCATTTCTGTCTTCAGTTTTCTACAAGATACCAGAGACTAAGGGAGAATGGAGGGAGGGCAAGTTAGAGTGGGTGAAGAGCACAGTTGGGAAGGGAAAAAATGCAACACAAGATGGCCACAGGGAAAAGAGGAAGGAAGAAGCTGCCTCCAGCCATGTACTGTATCTCACTGTATCACAGAAGAACAACTAAATTTGTTAAAAACTTCCCTGTTCAAGAAGAGTTACTACAGAGTCATTTTACACGATTTAATAAAAAGAGAAAAGAACACAATAAATTTAAAGTGATCCCCCTTGTATAGCTAAAGTATTTTACTATTTGAAAGTTGGTGTTGTCAGTTTTATGGCAGTAAGTTTATCTAGAATGTTGACTACACAAGATTGCTACCTTCATCAGACTTGTCTGACCTTTAGGCTGTGGTCCATTTGCCCTCTTTTTTTAATGTTATAATAAAACATTTTTTGAATAAAGGAGGTTTTCTCTCTTATATCTATCAGCCATACTATATATTTTATGTGCAGCCCAAGACAGTTCCTCTTCACTCAGTGTGGTCCCGGTGAGTCCAAAGGGTTGCACACCATGGTTGAATATTAATTGCAGATTTACCTCTAGGCGCTAGTCAGTAGACCGTGCTTGCTTGCTGTCTAGTTCCAACCAGTGGCCAGCCAAGGAAAAAGAGTAATTGAAAAGATCCTAAGTGTTCTTGCGAGTGAAACTGTGATAATAACATTTCATGTTTCTACCTTGGGAGATTCTTTGGCACATATTCATTCAGTTAACATTTATTGTGAGCCTAGTCTGTACACTTGCACTCTAGCAATAAGTGAAGGACACATTCCCTTGGCATGGGACTCACAGCTCAGTGGAAAGGCCAGCATCATTTACCGTGGACCACTTGCTGTACCTTGTTGGGCTCCTGAAGTGCCCCTCACTTCAGTTGGATCTCTGCTGGGTGTCTCCATGCATTCCTGTCCCTTTCTATCTGTACCTCACTTTACTTCTCTTCCCACTTTTTATCAACATCTGTCCTTATAGTATATGATTAGTCCTCTTTGGGTCCAAGATTTAAGTGTAAGAATCCTGCATACTGAGGATTTTCCACTCATTGCTATGTACTGTTCAGAACAGTGCCTGGCATGTAGCAGGTGCTTAGTAAACAACAAATAAATGAGTAAATGAGAAGATCCCACAAGTATGTAACTACCATCCCTAGTAAACAACTGGATTAAGTCCCAAAATACTTTGGAAACTATAAATAATTCCGTGATGCAAGGTGATGGTATTTATTTAAATTTTAGAAAAAAAAATCTGTCAAAAGATGACTTTTTTTGTATTTTTAGCTGTCCAAATATTTATTTTCAAAGAGTTTCTCTTTCTTTGCCTCTGTAATTTACAATTTAGAGCTCCACCTTTCTGGTTTTTTGAACCTTCTCCACTACAATTTAATTATTCTCTGCAGATTCCTTATGCAGGTTGGTGAACTTTCCTGAAATTCATGAGGACTCCTCAGTATTTATCTACTCCTTGAGATTGTCCATTCTGGGGAGAGTGTCCGTGACTTGCACTGGATTCTGACTTTATGACCTCTCCCTCAAGTTTGTCATTTCCATCTACAGTTTAGTGTTTTTCTATAACTTTTTGTGGCATTTCTTTTTCTCCTTGAGATGGTTTCATTTTCCTTTTAATGTCCATGATTGTATTTTGGTATTTTTAGATGTTTACTGTTTGACTGTCCCTGGTGTGTGGTATTCTTGGTTTATCGTATGCCTTTGATCCAGCCTTTCTCTGTCTCTCTTTTGTCTGGCCAGCAGTGTCGGAATGTGCCAACTGCAGGGTTGTCTTGTCCAGCCCTTCTGGGACCTTTACTTCTCCGTGCTACCCTAATGACTACCCCAACAGCCAGGCCTGCCTGTGGACCCTCCGAGCTCCCACTGGCTATGTCATTCAGATCACATTCAATGACTTCGACATTGAAGAAGCTCCCAACTGCATTTACGATTCCTTATCTCTTGATAATGGAGAGAGCCAGACTAAATTTTGTGGAGCAACTGCCAAAGGCCTATCATTTAACTCAAGTGCGAATGAGATGCATGTGTCCTTTTCAAGTGACTTTAGCATCCAGAAGAAAGGTTTCAATGCCAGCTACATCAGAGGTATGTAAACCAAAAGCAGTGCCAACCTTCTGCTTTCATTTAACATGTGCTGCAGTAAACACATGGGCCAGAAGACAGAGCTATGCTCTTTTATGTGAATGTGAATGTTTAGGATTAGAATTTAAGGGTAGGATTCTGTTATTATTCTCTGAATGTTCTCATTAACTAACTATAATTACCAGATTAAAAATCTGGCTATAGCAGAGCTAAATTCTTTTTATGTCTTTTTTATACAGAACATTTAAAAGCTGTTTGGAAAACTAGATAGTTCACTGCTAATAATTAAAACTCGTAATTCTAATATCTCTTCACTGAAAATTTAAGACATCTTTACTTAGAGTTAATTTTATTTTGGACATTTACGATGGTACCCTCTTGAAGAATATTCTAGATAACAAAAACAGAAAATTAGCACATAAATTTAAAAAGAATTTAAACCAATAAAACAATTTAGCTTGAGGAAAACCCAGCTGAAGGAAAAAAAATTATTATTAAATATGTTTTCCAAATTATGACACATCATAACATTAAGATGAATCTTGCTATCTCTAAAACCAGTCTTTAAGGAAACTCAAGCTTCAAGATTGAGATTTAGTTAGGCATCTTTTCTTCTGAGCTTCTTAACCATGTCATGCATTAAAAAACAACAAAGAAGGTACACTCATAATAACTACCTTATTATAAATTGTGTATTTTGGTTAAGAAGTTTTTACTGTTTGTGATTGATATTAAATATGTGTGTGGTAAGTAAAATGTACATGTTTTAATACAGTATTTCAAAGCAGTGTTTTAAAAATTATAAAGTGTAGGAAATTTGGAAATAAAGAACCAAATTAGAATTTTTTTACACTCACCACTCAGCCATAACCGCTAATGAAATGTTGATGGATATATTTTATTCCAGTCTTTTTATCTTAACAATGCATATAAAATACATGACTTAGACCTATAAACTGCTTTATATTTAAAAATATAAGGTAGAGAGAAATTCATGGTTCTCATAAATTCTTTCACAGATTTTTACTGGAGTACTTGTATTAAAATGATTTAGCATAGAGCAATTTTGGTGCATATTAAAATATATTCAAGCTACCGTTTATATGAAACTATTATTATTATTTGTAGTATTGAAGATTGAATTCAGGACCTTCCACACGCTACGCAAGCCCTCTACCACTGAACTATATTACCAATTGAAACCAGTGTTAAATGGTATTTTGAGGAGAGATATTTGTTTGCTGAAACCAGTTCTCACCTTACCTATAGAGTTGTATTTTTAAAATTTTTCTATCTTTAATTTCAAGATTAAAAATATTTACAATTTGGCTGTAAGTCAAGGTGCGAGATGTGATCACACAGAGAGCTAAAATGGTTAGGATTTCTTAGATATTATTAAAGGCATAAGACCTCTGGGAAGGGTTGGTGATAGAGGACGGGCAGAAAGGGGGTGAGAAGGTAGAAAGTGGGTGGAAGGTTAATGAGTACCAAGTGCAGTGTGTCAGACTTTTTGCACCTCACTAGGCCAAGTTCTGGAGTTACTGTGCCTTACTTCCAGTGTTATGCTTTGTCCTAGTTGCCGTGTCCTTAAGGAATCAAAAGGTCATTTTACCCCGGACTCCGGATGCTTACCAGATATCTGTTGCAAAGAGTGTCTCCATTCCAGAACTCAGTGCTTTCACACTCTGTTTTGAAGCAGCTAGAGCCGGTAATGAAGACCACGACTGGACAGCTTTCTCCTACTTCGATGCTTCATTCTCTCCATTGCTCAGTTTTGGAAAGACCAATGATGGCTACATCCTATCTATTTCTGGCGCAAAATGCTTGCTGAACAGTGCGTTACCTGTGAAGGAAAAGGAAAACATTTTCACGGAAAGCTTTGAGCAGCTCTGCATTGTTTGGAATAATTCTTTGGGCTCCGTTGGTATAAATTTCAAAAGAAACTATGAATCAGTTCCATGTGACTCTACCATCAGTAAAGTTATTCCTGGGAATGGGAAATTGTTGTTGGGCTCCAATAAAAATGAAATAGCCTCTCTGAAAGGGGACATTTATAACTTTAGACTTTGGAATTTTACCATGAATTCGAAAATCCTCTCCAACCTCAGCTGTAATGTGCAAGGGAATGTGGTTGACTGGCAAAATGATTTTTGGAATATCCCAACCCTGGCTCTGAAAGCTGAAAGCAACCTGAGCTGTGGTAAGTCTGTGGCACAAGAATTAATACTCTTCTAATTTTTTGCACTGTTAAGTAAAAATGCCACTAAAAAATTATACACGAGCATATATATGTGTATGCATGAAACATACATATGTGTTTGTGTATATATATATATATGTATATATTTGTCATTAAAGGTCTGTTTTAGCTTTTAAAATCTTATCTACTCAGTCATTCACAGCATACATTTGATTACAAGACATGGTTATTTAAAGAAAGCCTGTTGTCTTATCATCCTTAAGTTTTTATTAGTCAAAAATATTATACTTTGTCTTTTAACAAGTCAACTAAAATTATCAAGTCTTAAGTGCAAATGTTATTGTTAGGCTTGATACAACATAATAATTTACTGTTTTTAATCAAAAAAGTGATACACTAATAAGCTGCTATTGATCATCTTGGAGTGAGATTTCAGTCATGTTACTTAAATACACAGCCATCACATAAGAAGAGAGTGTTTATTTACCTGGTACTCAATATCAAACTGTCATGCTTGCTTCGGTAGCATATATACTAAATATCAAACTGTCCAATTATGGAAAACCTTCAAAGTCAGGAATTACCTATTTTTTCTTTGAACTTTGCTCTCTGTTAGAAAATGAGCATTTTTAGTTTGTTTCAAACATTATCCCCTCTTCGTACATTATTTAAGGGACTTCAAATGTGGTATTATTGGAAGGAGCTAAATACAATATATTTAGGAAAATTATGTTAAAATAGACTTCCTTTCTATATAATAAAAATTACGTTAAAATAGACTTTAACAAATAATATTTCTTAACACAAGTTCATTTTGGAAATCACTTTTTGTTACAGGATTGATTCAAACACAAAAATGCAGAAGTTACACTAAATGCTATGTGACTAAACCAAAGTATGGCTAATACATACTTTTTTGTCACAGAGACAACTCTTAGTAAAGGAGGGAAGCATCATAGTGTTCACAAGACCTTTGTGTGTGACTTTGGAGGGAACTTCATCGAGTGAGTTGTCCATTCTTTGCCCAAAGTAGAATCCATTGTAAAAGCCCAAGGCCACATCTGCAGGTTTTCTGCCCTTGCTCCTGCCCTTCTGGCCTGGGAAACCCTGGTCACCTGCTCTGTGGAGGTTACCCACTTCTCCTGCCAATGGCGAAAGACCTCTTAAGGGGTATCATTCAAGAGACAATTTTTTTTTTGGTCAATTGTTGGAAAGTGGGTACTCCACACTTTCTTCCAGAGGAGACTGTAGCTCTGTACAAGAGCCAGTGGTGTTCCATAAAATCCTCTCTGTGGGACTAACTATAGAGGACCTTGGGGAAACCTGAGAAGTCTGTCAATCAGCAAGGCTGTTGAGAAGGTGGTGTGTGTGTGTTTCATGTGAGACGGTGGAGAGTGAGGATGTGAGGTGGGACATCTGCTTCATCCTGGGTGATTATTTAGGGGCCTCTTTCCATTCGCTTCTTGGCCGTTATTAAAAATTCACAATATACCACGTGAAAAAAAAATTAGGGGCTACATATTTTAGTTACTAATAGTTAAATTATATTTAAATTGAATACTTTGTATAAAATGGTACTAGATACCATTTTAACCAATTTATATATATGTTTTATTAGTGCATGTTTGGAGTACATTCCCTGTGAGGAACTGGTGCATGTACATAATGAATCTTAATTCCTTTATTTATCCCCTTTCCCTTCCCACCCTCCTCACTCCATCCATCTCTTGACTCCACCACCCCTCTTTTTGCTACACATTTGCAATACATAATGTTTACCTTCCTTGTGTGAAACAGGCATTTGTAGACAACATATCTTAATTCCTTTTTTTCTTCTCCATTCCTCAGTCTTTTGATCCCTTTCCCTTTCTAGAAAGATCTATCTCCCTACTTCTAATTATCTTTTACTTTGATCATTATTTGTGCTTTGGGTTTCTCATACAAGAGAAACAGTATGATGTTGAAGTTCATGCATCTGATTTATTTCACTTAAGGTTATGGTCTCAAGGTGCATCCATTTTTCTGCGAATGACTCAAGTTTATCCTTTTTTGCAGAATAGTACTCCACTGTGTATAAATACCACATTTTCTGTAGCTATTCATCTGTCCATGGACATGTAATCTGCTTCCAAGATTTAGCTATTATAAATTATGCTGCTATAAACATGGACACACATGTGTCAGTGTAATATAATGTCTTTAACTCTTTGGAGAAGACACCTAGAAGAACAGTTAAGTTAAATGGAATTTCAAATTTCAGTTTTTTGAGGCATCTCCATAATGATTTTCAAAGTGATTATATTAGTGTGTATTCCCAGCTAGTGTAAAAGGATTACCTTTTCCCAAAACCTCTTCAGCATTTGTTATTATTTGATTTCTTAATGATGGCCATTCTTTCTGAGGTGAGGTAGAATCTCAGTGTTGTTTTAGTTTGCATTTTTCCAGTGACCAGTTATGTTGAGCATTTGTTCATATATTTATTGATCATTTGTACTTCTTCTTCTGTGAAGTATCTATTCATTTTAGTTGCTCATTTTTGTTGGGTCTTTTAGTTTTTGAGGGGGTCTAATTTTTGAGTTCTTTATTCTAGATATTAGTTCTCTATCTAAGGAATAGCTGGCAAAAAATTTTTTTTTTTATTTCTGTAGGTTTTCTCTCCACATTGTTGGCTGTTTCTTTGGGTGGGAATAAGCATTTTAATTTGAGATGATCCCATTTGTTGATTTTACCTACTATTTCCTACAAAACAGGGATTCTGTTCAGAAAGTCCTTGCCTATGCCTATGACTTCAAGACTTTTACCTGTTTTGTCTTCCAGCAGGTCAAGTGTTTCTGTTTTGTCATTTAGTTTTTTGATGCATTCTGATTTTAATTTAGTATATGGTGAAAAATATGGATCTACATTCAATCTTCTGCATGTACACCTCTTATTAAAGGGTTCTTATACCTCCACTGTCCATTTTTGGTCCTTTTATCAAAGATCAAATAATTGAATGTGCTTGGGGTTGTTTCTGTGTCCTTGATTCTGTTCCATATTAATTCATCTCCTGCTTCACTGATCCCATCAAGTGCATTCTATTTTGCAGATGATAAATCTGGGCAGAAGAAGGTTAAATAACTTAACCAGTATCACTCAGTTGTAAGTGACCAAGGCTGGGTTTGAATGCAGAGTTTGGTTTCAAGAGCTATGCTGTCTTAACCAGTGTAAATTAGACTGTCCTTTGGCATAGGCAAAACTATAAGATGTGATGTAGTAGTGAGATAACTGTTTCCAAGAAAAGAGTGTAAAGGTTAGGGATCCAACTCTTCTGACTAGCAGTTTATTCTGTGCAAAAATACTATCTTTATAGGGTGTTAACAGCATTTGTTTTAAGCAAACTTAGGTTTCTTTCCTGCAGTGCTTCTTGGATACTCTAAGATAAATGAGGGATACGGTATTGAAGAGATCTCTGTACTAAGAAACCCACTAGTGCAGAGGTTGGCAGTCTAGGCGGGCCTATGACAGCCACTTGTTTTTGTGAGCAAATTCAGAAGAGCCCAACCATGCCCATTAATTCATGTATCATCAATGACTGTGACTGTGCTGCAGTAGCCAAGTTGACTGTGACAGATATGGCATGACCCACCATCCTAAAATATTTACTGCATAGCCCTTGAAGGGAAAATTTGCCAATCCCTGAAACTAGTTCAGATAATTACAAAAGTCAGCACTGGAGAAAACCTGCCACATCTCTGAGACCAGAGGAACCCATGCAGTCACCCACTGTTTAGCCATTAGACTTTGGGGAGAGTATTTTTTTGTTCTCAATTATTTGCATTTGTTCCACACAGTGCTTTTAAAACAATGGATTATTTCCAGCATTATGAAATTAGATTTCACTTAAGAATTAAATTTTTTTCTTCTTCCAGCAAAGTGCTAACATTACTTGGCTGGTATTTCTACCTGGCCAACATAATAAGAGTTGAGTAGTGGCTGTCCTTCGAAGGACTTTCTGGTTCACTTTAGCACTCTCCCTATCCTTCCGCCAAGTCTCCTTCTTCATCTCCAGACTGCCTCCTGACTCTGGTAGACATTTAAGTTTGTGAATCCCGATTTAGGATGCTTGCTTCACTTTATGCATGATAGGAAAGTGAAGCTTAGAAAAAAATAAGTGGTTAAGGTGGTTGGTGGACTAAATCAAATGCCTCCTGTCTCCTTATCAATTTGTATCTGAGACATCTCAGATTTTATTAAAAATTTTTTGATTTACAGAAATCGCATGTATTTCTGTTATAAAACATGGTGTTTGGTGTGTGCATATCATGAGTGGTGAATTGACAACTGGCCGGCAACTTGCAACACTCAACTGAACTGAAGCAGTGTGGTTTTGGGTGTGGAAGGCCCACCTGAGGATTGTTGCCTACAGTGTAAGAAGGAGAACTGGAGAGGAAGAGGTGCTGCTGTTAGCTCTCCTGGAGGAACTGGTCACGCTGGTTTTCGTGATAAGAACTCCACTGTTCCCATTGTTGGGGGAGCTCCGTACCTTGTTGTTGCTGAGGATGGCTGTGGTTCACTTTGGAAGCGCTCTGGTTCTTGCCTTGAGCGTTGCTTCCTGGCTGCAGTGCAGATCCCTCAGCCTGCTGGCACAGACCCTTCATCCCACTGGCACAGACTTTCTAGCTTCCACCACTGACCTTCGGCACTTCCTAGTGCAGATCCTCGATATGGACTTGCATGAGACATGGTTGCGGGTATTAGGCCTCCAGTTGGACTCATGGAGGACTTTGCCATGAGATCCAATCTCTCAACTGGATTCTCTGCGTCTCTAATCTGTGGACAGATCTCCTGCACTCTTTTGTATGACTCTTTGAGTGACTTCTACAAAATAATTCTATAAATTATATGTCCTGTATTATATCTTTTCCCTTACAGACCCTGACTACAACATAATGGAATGGCTAATTGAAGTTAATTAACATGTCTGTTACTCCATACACTTCCCTTTTAAAATCTACTCTCTTAGCCATTTTCAGTATAACAATGTTTTTCTTAACCATAATCACTTGGTCCTCCTGTCTAACTGTAATTTCCTATGTTTTTACTGTCATCTTTCTGGTCACTGGACTTTGCATCCCACTCTCTGCTTCTATGATTTTTGACTTTTTTTAGACTCATACATGTAAGTGAGATCATGCAGTCCTCATATTTCCTTAAACAGTTTTTGAGGCTCCTTCCTCAAGCCTTAAAATTTCTGGAATGTATCAAATACATGCTCATGTGCCTTAGTCATCTAAGCAAGTTTTCAAAATGATTTAATCAGAGGAGTAGCCCAAAATTACAGAGTCAATATATTTGAATCGCTAACTTTTATAGAAATCTTTCTGACATTCCAAGATGATGCCGAACACCCCCAGTGGGTACACTCAGATGTCTTGGACTCTGACTCAGGAATAATGATGGAAGAGGGAAATTCCTGTTGCTTAATCATCAGCTTTGGGAGTTGAAGACTCCAAGTCACTTATTAACTGACAGGAAATACCTGTCCTAGAGATTATATCTAGGCTTGTTAGCTAAGCGTAACTTCAATAAGTAGAAAAGAAGTTCTACTTACATTTTAACATTTCTTTTCTTTCCAGAGCACATTGTGGCTTGGTGTTTGTGGTTATCTTGATTTCCAACAAACATGATCAGTACAGTAACCAATGGGAAAAAAGTATCTTATTCCTAGCATTCCACTGAACTAGCTCACATGTAATAATGTCTTTTACCTATAAACAGCTATTCCATGGTCAACTTGTGAAAGAAAATAAATAGATTTTCCAATGGTGCACTCCAAATAGATTTTCAATGGTGCTCTCCAAATGAGATACAATACAAAATAAAGACAAACAGAATGGAAAACATTTAATATTTAAATATTCTGTCAGTTGTTTCACATATCAAGTAGTCTCATTTTAAATAAACATTGTTAAAAAGTGTTTTGGGAATTTCATAAGTGGAAATTTTTGTTTTCCTGTACTTTTCTAAGTGTATTTGGGGAATATATCTGAATTAAGAAATTTTCAGCAGGCTCATTTAAACATGGTTAATCTTTTCAGACCTTTGTAGAAATATGCCTTCTTTAGCAGTAATTATTTGTCATATTCTAGCATCTTTATTTTTCCTAGAACAAATTTTTAAACATGCTCAGTTTTATGTCCTTTATGAACAAGTAATTTCCACAATTCACTCTTTAATTATAGATGCGAGTATTTGCCTGAGTTACGATTCAAGTTCAGATACTGGCTAATGTCCACCAGTTTTCACAAAGAACAGACAGTGCTTTCTCTAGAAGTCTTATTTATTTTACTGATTACTGCTCTTTCCTGAGGAGTGGTACAGTATAACTCAATGAATAGTCGGAGTTCAAACAAATTGTATTTATTTAATAAGCATAGTTTAAGCACTTCCATCTATTAGTCATTGTGGATGTAGAGATAAGACACAAATCGTAAGTACCCACATTTATTGTCATTTCTCTCCGGAAATGTTTGAGTTTTTACAGACTTGTGTTTTCATCTCCATAATTTTCTACCTAATTGCTAAGTATTCCTCAAATTTTGGATTCCTACCATTTCATAATTGCTACAGTTCTGGCTATCACAGTTGTAAAATTCCAAGTCATTGTTGGCTTCACCCTTCTATCCCTAGCAAATAATTGGATTTAGCATTTTTAGATCACTAAATCATATTTAAATAAAATTAAGGTAAAAATGCTTTACAAAAGATTTTATTCTTTGAGGGTGTTCAAACTTTTTGAGAGATTTCCAAAAATAATTATATTTCAAATGTATTTATTTGTGAAAAGTTATAAAATGTATTTTTATGACCACAAAGAAAAATTTGAAGACTTTTTTTTTTTTTTGCTTAGCGTAGCTTACTGTCAGGATTTACTCTACTATTTGGATTATAAGGGGAGGGTGTGAGAGTAGCTGTTGGCTTTTCAAGTTGTTTTACCACAACTTGTGTAAATAACTAGTGACTCATTTCAGTAGCATGACTTGGGAAGAGCAACAAAAGATTAGATGTTTATAGTTTTTCATCTACCGCCCATTTTCAGCGATTACATTTTTTTTTTCAAGAAAATTTGAGTCTAAATTTTGACATTAACTAAATACCTTTAAAAGCTGTTGGGTAGCCTTAAAGATCAGGGATTCACGGATCACATTCTAAACACAGTTGAGGGTAAATATATTACTATCCTAGAAGGAGAATTATCTCTTCTCCCCTGTCATCCAGATTTATAAATCTGCCAACCTAGCAAAATCAAATGTAACATTGTCTTTTTAAAACAGTTATACTGAAAATGGAACTAGGAAGAAATAAAAAAGGTTGCATAAGTGCAGTCTATGTGGTTTTTTTAGGTACATGAGTCTCACTGGGTTGTCCAGGAAAGCTTTGAATTCCTAGACTCAAGCAGTGCTCAGGCCCCACCCTCCTGGGTAGCTGAGACTACAGGTACACACCACCATGCCTGGCTGTGTACAGTTTTTATATTTCATGTATTCATTTACATAGTTTGGTGTGTTTGTAATATAAGATTTCATTTATCAATTTTACTTCCTGTTAAATGGGTCACTTATTTTTATAACATTTTCACTAAAACAGCCCTCTACTTGAAATTGCTTTATTGGATCCTCATAATGTTTATTAGTTTTCAAGAAATGTCAATATGCTAAACTAGAAGTTTCCCAGAAAGTACAAGTCAGTAAAATATTAAGAAACAAATGTTACAGTTTCCCAGGAAAGCATGCCATATACTGAAATTCATGCTTGGTACTCTATAGTAAAACTGATAAAAATGTTCAAGAAAATTGTTAAACATCTTGTTCTAAATCATAACGCTTCTGATTCTCTTCCCTTGTTTTTACACCTAAGCTCTTTAACCTCCTTACTGTAGTGGAAATGTAGTTATGCGAAGCACTTATTTCCCACGTTATTGTCCCCTTATCTCTCTTTGTCTTCCAGTGATACTGTATCAGTTTCAGGAGTGACCCAAGGAGCCTTTGACTGCCAACATTGTGTGTAACTTAAGAACAACAGGGACTCCATCCCAGGGTTTCCTCTGTTGCATGCTACAGTGGTTGAGATTTCATCAGTCACTGAGCCTTAAATGCTTTTTAGTTTTCAGAAGTCTCCAACTAGAAGTGCTTAGAGAAGAAGGAATAAAGGGCATTTGAAAGCATTCAGAATAAAATCCCACTCTTATCCTCTCTCAACTTATGTCTCTGCAGATGCTCTTGGTGCAGAGTACACTTGCTTAAGTTTTCAGTCTTTAAAATCCCCCTTCCTATCTCTGCCTCCCTACACAGCCAGGCTTCCTCTTCTTGCACACGTTCCTCAAGTGTTGGCAGTCTAGATGTCATCGTTCCCATGCAACTGAAACTAATTTCTGTGGTGTTCTATCAAAATTCCAATGCATTCAAGGTGTATCCACTGTGAAAACACAATGTTAAGCAAAATAAATCAGGCACACAAGCTTAAATACCATTTGGTTTCTCTCATTTGATTAATCTGAATTACCAACAAAGGGCACAATGTAAGACTGATAAAGGAAACAAAGAAATTTTTTACAGATGGGAAGGGGACCAAGAGACTGAGAGTTAAGGAAGTGAAGAGAAGGGCACACATGAAGATTTAAGATGTGTCCTGTGTGTGTTTCAGCCATCCACAATAAATGTAATCTTTGTATGTCACAAACATGAACCAAAATAATAATAATAATGAAAATGGAGAAGGAGGCTCAGAGCCAGCATGATGGAAGAGGGGAAGGAGGGAAAAGGGAGTAAAAAGAATGAAGATATGTTAAGCACACGTATCCATTCCCTAAGATAAGTGTAAGCATCATGTACTAATAAAATTTCTTTAAAGCCACTGCAAATTTAAAGGTCTTCTCCATATTTATCACTCTTATCTTTTCTGGTATATTTAATATTGCCACACTCTGCATTAAACTTCCTTCAGCATAATTCTCTGATAGATACTTCTAAAAGAGCTGTTTTTACCTGGTGAAATCTGTACTTCCAAAACTTAAATATAGGACCATCTATGGTTGTATTCTGTTCTAGAATCAGGACTCTGGCTCTGGCGATCCCAAACACACCAATGACTTGTGTTTGGTATTTCTGGGGTAAACCTCTTACAAAACACATAAAACTTCCCATGTACCTAGACTGAACACAGGCACCTGTTTTTAGTATTGAACTTTTATCCCTTTCACCTAAGTTCACACTTCTAACTTCCTATATCCTTTTATGAGATCATTGTATACCCATATCTCTACCATTTGTATTTCTCTAAGTAGTTACATCACACAATTCTTATTTTCTCATTTCTTGTAACCATCTCTTCCTGTCCATCCTCATTATATTCATGTTGTAAAATCTGAATTACTAATATTACTCCTGCTTTCTTATGCCTCCATCTTATGGTCGTAGAACCTCAAAAATGATTGTTTCCCAATAGAATTCTAATTTTCTCACCTAGCCCCTTTTGTTTATATTCCCATTAATTTTAAGTAAGAGTTTTAAATTTTAGTAGCCATTAATAATGCATTTGGTAATTTATTCAATAAAGCCTGAGCAAAACTCTATTGGGTGTGGGATTCTTCATTGGGAAAAAGACACAGGATCCCAGTGTTTATGTGCTTCAAGGCCCTCTACAAGCTGCCGATGGCTTACATGTCTGAACATCTTATTATTTCAGGTGTCGAGTTACATGCATTGCCAGACCTCTTTAGTGCTCTGAGTATATGTTTGAGAAATTCTTTCTGGTAGCCCCAGATCTCTTAAAATCTCAGATGCCTCTTGAGTCTCCTTCTTTGTAATGGTTTTTCCTGCTCACTCTTCTCCATAAGTTGCTGTCACATCCTTCTTTGGATAACTACCACATCCGGTGTACTTTCCTTACACTTACAGTTGTGAAGCTGGCTTATACTCATGTCTGTCCGAACGCAGCGACATTGCATGAGGTACTGTTCTGGGCTCTCTGCATTGTATGTCATTGGTAATGAGTAAACACTGGTTGTATTAACATGCAAAAGTCTGGTGCCTGAGTCAACCAAGAATGTGGAAACAAAGTCTCTTGAGATGCTGTTAAACTGTTTGGATGTTTTCTCCTTATGTATGCCATTCACCTAATTAAGCATCTTTTGTGAGCTCATGCACCTGTCCTGGCTTTTCCCTTGGGAAAACTGGGGGAAAGTTTAAACATTGGAATGAAATCACTGTCATATAAATGTCATATAAATGTTCACTGTCATATAATTGTTCTTTAAATGCTAAATATAGTATTTTATATGTGAATTTATATATTTTTGTATATGTACACACATACATTTTGTGTATATTTGTACTTATTCTTGTGCTTTTATAAATTTCTGTATGCTTTGTAGTAAGTTGGGTCCATCTTAGCCTCAACTTTCTGGTGAAAGTCTTAACTGAAAGATTTACTGCAACAGGGAAAATGTACTTCTACCAGAAAATTCTGCAATTTGTTTCCTTCTAAGGAAAGCTTTTTCATTTCAAGTGAGAGCTTGAAATAAAAAAGATGCAAGACTGACTTGAAGTCACAAAACCATATTTCTGGAATTGGAAATAGCAAAGCTGTACTGGTGTCTGTGAACCAAAAATATGCATTCTGTGAGTGATTCATAGTATCCAAGTGTACTTTGAAACTTCTCTCTGATGTCATATTATTTCATTTGTATGAATTTCCATCAGAGCCTTTTGATTAATTATGCCAGAGCTACGAACTTTTTACAGACTATAAGGGACAACAGCACTTCTTTTCATTTCACATGTGGACATCTGATAAAGTCAGTTCAAGAGTTTGAGGGCAACTTAAATATATCTTGATTCTACACTCAAGAATGTTAAGGCACGGTAACCTTGAGAGACTTTGTTGATGTTGAATATCACTGGTGGCCTCTCCTGTGGCTCTTCCTGCCCCATCAACCATATGATTTATGATGTTTATTTTTTAGGTGATGTCAGTATATCATAAATCAAACTTATATTTTCCCTCTGTTGATCAAGGTTCCTACCTGGTCCCGCTTCCAGCAGCAGAACTAGCTAACTGCGCAGAACTGGGGACCCTCTGTCAAGGTAGGGAGCCAATGTCGTCCTCTGCAGTCTCTCTGCTTCCTTCTTGGTATTTTGAGTGATGTAGTTGTCAGTGCTTTGATGTTTATCTTAGTTTTCACTTGGAAAATCAAAATCCAGCACAACAGAAAAATTTCTGGATGTCTTTTAGTTGTGTGGGTGCACAGTGCCTACAGCGTAGAGAAAGAAAGCATTCACACACTGGATGACTGCATTTCCATAAAGCACTGAGTTTTTGAAAATGTGAATGATTATATGTTATCAAACAAGGGTTTATTTCATTTCCCCTTTGTGTTTCTTCTCAAGAATATTGCTAAGGTCCCATATCGTGGAAAAGTGTTCATGTCTATAAACAAGGGGAAAATAAATTGAATTTAAAATATTTCATTAAGCTTAACACAAGGCCACAAGGCAGTTTATGATAACTTCATATCATAAATATATATATATATGTGTGTGTGCGTATAACTTGAGCTTTAAGATAAAATAGTTATATTAAGATAATGTTATATAACTGTGAATTATTATACTTAATAACTATATCATGGCCAATATTCAATTATGTATTATTTACTAAATTATTCAGTTATGTATTATTTACTAAATTATTTACTAAATTTAGTTGCATGCTAAATAATATGTAGTCATACAAGTTGAAAAGATAATGTTATATAACTGTGAATTATTATACTTAATAACTATATCACGGCCAATATTCAGTTATGTATTATTTACTAAATTATTCAGTTATGTATTATTTACTAAATTATTTACTAAATTTAGTTGCATGCTAAATAGTATGTAGTCATACAAGTTGAAAAATAATAATATAAATATGTTGCTTTAATTTTATCATTGCATCTCCTAATTACCTGTAGTTCTTCTTCATCCATTTATTCTATTAAATACTTCTATTTGAAGTAGCATATCCTATGTGCCACATAAGAATCATGACCATCCCTTTCATAAAAGCTTGATCTCTTAGAGGATCATGGCACAAAGGTGATGGAGTTAGAAGTGAGATTAAACAAATAGAAACATATCCTCTTTTCTGCAGTTTGAGTTTGGGAGTTGGGCATAAAGGGGAAAGGGAATCTCACTATCTTTGTTTTCCTACAACATTTCTCAGATATTATTATCAATTAATACCCTACTAAGATTAAGTAGTTTTTTACATGAACTCAGTGTTTTAAAATAGTTATATAAAGCAGACCAGAAAAGCTTAATTTTGTTTCATTCAAGATTTGAAGATTTTTGAAAAACATTTTTTTAATTTTTCCAAGTCTTTTTAATCTGAGATACTTATAGTATTTATTCTCTGAGTAAAAGGACCAGATACTCAACTTTTTCTTTGATTTTGCCTTTATATCATAAATGACTAAAATTCATGATGTACTTTTTTTTATCAGAGATAAACATAATTGTTCATAATTTTCTAAAAAGGCTTCAAAAACATGTTCCATTGTAAGCATTACATATACTTTGGAATGGAAAATTATCAATGAATGTACATTTCATACCAGAAATTCAATATTTTAAATGCTGTAGAACTTTTAAAAGGTAATTCTTTGTGTAATTACTCAAGTGTATTGTTTAAGTAACTTTTTTTTTTTTTTTTTTTGGTACTGGGGATTGAACTTACGACCTTGCACTTGTCAGACAGGCACTTATGCTGCTGAGCTAAATCCTTGGCCCTGTTTAAGTAACTTTTTAATTAAAGGAAATGAACAGATCATAATTGCATATATAAATGTACATCTAATATAAATGTCTTCATAAGATAAAGAAAAATGTGTAGCTTTTTTATTTCTTACAAAGATCCTCCAATCCTTTAGAGAAAATTATAAAAAATTTGCCAAAGTGTTTGATTTTTGAGAATTTTTGAAGTATCAGAAGCATAGCTATGACTTAATACTTTGAAAATATCTCCCCTATAATGGTTGTCCTCCTGAAATACTTTTTAGCCATTAACGTCTAGTGAATTATTGAGATCTTTAAATGATTGACTGGTCTATAAGTTAATTTTCTTGTTTTGCCTTACATTTATGTTCTCAGGGAGAGTGTCGTGGTTACTTTTTTCTTGTTGTTGAGACAAAACACCTGATGCCCAACATGAAGGAAAGAAAGGTTTATTTCTTACAGTTTTTTGAGGTTTCAGTCCATACTCAGCTGGCTCCAAGGGTAGTGTGGCTGAAGGTTAACTGTTCAAGGCAGCCCATAAGCAAGAAGAGCAAAAAGGCAAAATGGGGGAAAACATGCCTTCTTCCCTCTCTTATATTGTATGCCAACTCCACCCTGGGTGGGTGCAGCACTCACACCACCAATCCCAGAGCTAGACAACGAACCAATCGCAAATGCTAGACTTAGCCCCTTCCATGAGTGCATGAGGCTTGGGGGGGCCACCCAGACACAAACCATAACAGAGAGGTACATTTTCATCTGAGACTTCGTTTCTCTACTTTTAGTTGATCAAGCAGACTGCTTAGTTTAGGTAATTTTCAAGGTTTAAGTCTATATTCAGACAGCCTTCTTGAAGTGTTTCTTTTTCAAACACAGGAAATGAGTTCTGCCAAGTTCTGCCAAGTTCAGTGACTTTCTGCTTGATTGGCAGCTTTCTAATGGCAGAGTTAGGTCTAGAATCGGAATAGCCTTTCTTCAGTCACTTTGTGCCTGATCCAGATCCTTGTGCTATTTGGCACCAATGACCATGGGAATCGATTCTCAATGTGCCATAGAAAGCCATGCTTCATTTTACATATTATAACCTCAGAGTCTGTTATAATTAGTGGCAAGAAATGGTTTCCATTTCTCCTCTGTGTATTTCCATGCATTAATTATAGATTGCTTATCCATATTAACTGTCATATGCTCTTTGCAAAATTACATCTTTCTCGTCTTTATTACCAGCAACTGTAAACTCTTCTAGTACTACACCACCCACTGTCACCACTAACATGCCTGTTACTAATAGAATCGATAAACAAAAGAATGGTAAGAAATCATTACCTTTTTTTTTGTAGTATGTCTAACATGATAATTTAAAAAAACTGTATTCTAAGACTGGAAATATCTAATGTTCTAACAATGTTATTGGAGGTAATTGATGTATTTGTACTTTTGCAAAGCTAGTAAATAA
>RJWT010007740.1:0-27227 GCA_004365215.1 Cuniculus paca | reverse complement strand
GATATGCCTATTATGAGCATATCATATAATCTATTGTCTTTTGATAGCCCTCTCTCACTTAGTATTTTTTAAGGTTCATGCACATTGCAACATATATCAGTATTTCATCTTGCTCATGGCCAAATAACATTCCAAGCTATGGATATGTAACAATTGTGGATCAACTCATCAGTTGATGGCAACCATGAAGAAAGCTCCTATGAACATTCACACATAAATTTTTGTGTGTATTCATGTATGTTTTTATTTCTCTTGGGTATATACTTATGAATGGAATTGCTGGTCACATGGCAACCCTATGTTTAACATTTTGGGAAACTGCCGAAATGTTTTCTAAAATGTTTTCCACTTTTTTTTTTTGCATTCCTACCATTAGTATATGAAAGTTTCAATTTCTCTGCATACTTGCCAATAATTGCTATTATCTATCTTTTGGATTACAGCCATCCTAAACTATCCTAGTTGTGTAAAGTGGTATCTCACTGTGATTGCATTTTCCTGCTGATTAATATGGCAAACATTTTCTCATGTATTTGTTATTCATATTTCTTTTGGGGGAAATATCTGCATAGATCCTTTGCCCATTTTTAAATTGAGTTATCTGTCTTTTTCTTATTTAGTTGTAAGATTTAATATTCTAAATAGAAATCCTTTATCACATATATCATTTATAAATATTTTTCCCATTCTGTGGGTATGCTATCAATCTTATCTTCTATCTTCAATACAAAACTGTGATACTTTTTTTCTTTTTGGTTCTAAGAAATAGAAAATATATCTATTTCTGTTGTCATAAAGTTATCAAAATGCATTTAAATTATTTTTCTATCACCATTTTCTCTGGTATTTTTTAATGCAAGTGGGGGTCTCTCATGAGTTCTTTAACACACTGTATAATTATAGAATACTTATCTAAAAAATAGAATGATGACTTTATGAAAATGAAAGCGTAAAGATTATGTTTAGCTTATTAATTAAAGAAGGAACAAAAAAGATGTTACAAGTGGCCCAAAAGAGAATGAATACAAAAGGATAGACACAGAAAATCACAAATGTAAAATACGTGTTAACAATACCACACTGCTGTGCCCATAGACATGGTATTCACTCGCATTTCTATGAACAAGAATTACTGCTGGTACTATCACTATTCTATAACTTGCCTAAGTGTGAAAGAGTTCATGGAAAATTAAAATACAGATAACTCAGAAGGGTGCAGTGGATACTAAGTCACTTTTTTTTGCCCAATTTAGAGTTCTCCGTAATTTTTCTTACCGTGAATTTTTAAAGGATTGTTTTATTACTCATGGCCCAAGGAGATGGAAAGCACACAGAAGTTCAACAAGAAATGCAGAGTATAAATCTTCAGCAACTGCAACGGAGAATGCATGATTAAGGCACTGACATAATAAGTAGGAGCATGTACTTCTCTAAAACATAGGATGACCAACTATGAGGATGAGAAGAGCAGGCAGGGAAAAGGGAACCCAGCTCAAGGCACGGATCCTGATTTCCTTCAAGAGGGCACAACTACAATTCACTTGATGGCAGAGAAGCCACTGTGGCATCCTCTTGGGTGCCAGGAAATCTGTTCACAGGCAGGTATGTTGCTGGAGACATTCTGCTCCAAGATTGCTCAGGAGAAGCTATGGCCATGACAGGCCATACGGAAGAGGCACCAGACAAGTCACACGTTAGAACCTTCTCACCTTAGAATCACAGAACCAACAAAATCCTTTCCTGCTGCAATGTCTCACCAGCGCCCTCTACTGACAAACCTTAACACTGGGCCTCACAGAGCAGGCAAAAGAGGTGGAGGTGACAGGCTGTAAATCAATAACTGGTATGGGTCCAATGGCCAAATATAGTTGGAAACTGCAGGACATATGTCTTGGGAAAGATACTTAGGTAGCATCTTCTGGCCCCAGGACTTCAGGCAACTTGGTACTTAGATTTAGCAACTTGAGTAATTAAGATTCCAATCTGGATTTTTCTTATCCTGTAATCTGCCACTGTTTCTGACTGTTCATTTACCTACCATGCTAAGAATTCTTTTCAATATCTATCTCTTCAAAGGCACACCGTTCTTACCTTTGATTTCACCCCCATTCTTTTCCAACCCTCCTAACCATGAGCACACACCCATCACTAACATAATGTTGGAACACCGGGTGACATTCCTGTGACTGATCCTCATAAGTGCTGTGAACATCTGATGCATTAACAGAATTAAGAGCCTTCCATCTTTCCTTTTATAACAGAAGTATTACTTCCTCTGCATAAACTGTTTCCTTTTTGTGCTAATGTGTTCCCACTTGGAAGTCACCATCATGAGCTCTGTATTTTCAGAGTCCAATTCTTCCTAGTCTCAAGCCTTTGAATCAGGTTATGCTTTGTCTAATTCCTGGCAGGTGCATGTAAAGCACTCTTCCACTGGGCCTTTGTCTAGGGACAGGAAATGTGGCCCATTCCCACTCATTACACTCCCAGCCACTGCAAAGTAACCGTTAGTACCAGCAGTGGCTGCTCCAAAGGAATACAAGCGTTCTTACCCTCCATGATCCAGAACCATCTGAAGCCATCTGGGATGCTAAGGAAAATCAAGCTACAGTCAACCAGGGGCCTTCTCTTCTTAAAGGATGCCTTGCCTGCCAAGTTCATCCCCAGGAACCATATGATAAAATTCAGAAGTAGGCAGCTGTGTGTTACGTCACGTTAAGCTTTCACAGAATATAGCCTATAAAAAGCCATACTAACAAAGAGGCTGGTGCCAAAATGCTTTTTGAGAGGTACTATTTTTTATTTGTTTGTTTTAGCCAATAATTTGGAGCTCAGTATTTGAGTGCTCGTAAATGCTAAACCCTGCAGAGAATGAATATAAATGTGAGTCCTGGTTGCCAGGAATAGCTAGTTTCTAAAACTTACTATTTCAGGTTTTCATCTTTGGCTTCATGTGACAGCAGTGATTCGGAGTGAATAGTAAAAAGGCCATACCCAGAGCCTTCAGCACTGTAGGCCTCTTACACTATTGCTTTATAGACAGGGAGCCATCTCAAGGTCAAGTTCCCCAGTGCTGCAATCTATGATTCACAAAGGGGCAGGGACAGGGCTTTGGATACAGACCCCAGGCACATATCCTGTTGCTGGGAGAGAGGGAGAGGCACAAGATTATGCTCACGTTTTCTGCTACCATTGACAGGTCAGAGAGGGAGGACATCAAATTACATTAGGATACAGCCTAATTATGTAATGATGCTGGAAGAGACAGCAGAGATTAGGAAGGGTTTCCTTTTTAAATCAGTTACCAACATTTGAAAAACAGGGATATTTCAGGTGAAAGTCAGAGTTTCTTGCTCCAACAAATGACACTGTCCAGTAACACGGACCCCTTCTTAGTGTGAGGCCTTGGCAGGAATGGATTACTGGGGCCTCACTCTCTACCTGCTTTTAACCCACACAGGCTGTTTGTGAGTCCATGTGACCCACCAAGTCCTGATGGCATGTCACTTTAGTTCCATACGTAAGAACACAAAGCTCCATGAAGGCAGGTCAGATCTGCTACTTTTATTTGTACCATATTTCACCATAATAACCACATAGTTCCCAGTAATGTGCCTGCTCCATCACAGGCACTCAATATCAAATAGAGGGGTGCATATACTAGCACCCATGTCTGTGTACACTACACTACAGACTGCGTTTCCCTGTGGCGAGTGTCAGATTTTGGAGCATTTCAGACTTTGATTTAAGGATGCTCGACCTGAATCTCATCTGATTCTTAATATCTTGAAAAATTTGTTCCTCACTTCACCCACAAGGCTGAGAAAAAGCAACCTGCACTTCCAATGCTCACCCAGCTAAATGATTGCAGAATGATTTCACATTTACGATTCCAAAGCAAAGGAGTGTGGGAAAACAAGTCAAATACAGAGAACTTCTAGTTAAAAAAAAAAAAAAAGAAGAAGGGGGGTGGCAATAAATGGGCTGATTGCAAACACTCTAGTTTCTCAGATAGTTTTTGTTCCACACTTCTAAACAGGAAGTACATATATTATAGGGTTATTGCTTTTGCAGCAAAACTCTTAAGAATGTTGCATCAAGAAAGCCAAAAATCTACCTCCTGAATCTTCAAATGGAGATAATTCTGCTATAGGGATTTGTGACCTTGCTTCAACCAGGCAATTTAGAAGGAAAAGCATTAAATTTAAAGACAGTATACCTTCCTTTGAGAGTTCACTGAGTCAAAAAGTCACAGCAGAAAGTATTCTACTTAATAGAAAGCAGGGACCCTTGGCGAAGGAGACAGCGGTAGAATCACTACTCATCTGTCAGACTAGGTACCAGCAGGTTTAAATGACTATTTAGGTTACTTACTTATGCCAGTGACACTTTAGTAGTAGAATAAAGATCTACCACTGTTACCTTATGCTGCCATAAGACACAGTCCACTGAGATGAAATTCTTCTTTCACATGTTTATTTCCCTGCAGAGCCAGCATCTCACTGCTTGGATCTCTAGCACTATAAAGTGACAGCATTCCATAGACATTATGGTATCTCCTCACTCCTAAAACTCAAGGCAATAGTCAGTAGAAGATGCTTTTTCTGATCTATATATTTGCATGTGGACATAAAAAGAATCTACAACATCAAATCACATTCCAATGTACAGATACGCATCCAAATCACCCTATATTAGAATTTATAATAAAATGATACGAAATAAGAACTATACCTGAAACAGAAGCACCAGACCCAGGATACAATGTCTTTAACAGAGTTGCCCCTCACTGGTATGAACTCTGCTCCTTGAAGATTAATACGTCTGTCAACTGCCAGGAGATCGGGCTGTTGTACAGATTTGGAGTCACTGGGACTAAGGAGTCTACAGTCCAACAATCTTGCAGATAAGAGTCTACAGTCCAACAATCTTGCAGATGAAGGTGACAGTGCCAATTCGTGGCCCATTCTTGGAAAGCAAGGATCTAGAAGACCCACTGAGATCTGTAACTTAGCTGGAGCTAACGCACCTCAGAGGACAGAGTCTGAAGGCACGCCTTTAGATTGGAAATTCTTTACTTCACTCATTACCTAACAACTGGGAAGCAGTTAACCCTAACAGTAAGAATTAGTACTATAGGGGAAACACTCAAAAACAAATCCCACGCTGCTTTATTGCCACTATTGCTCTTTTATATCACAGGGCACTTGAACTAACGCACCTCTAGAAACCAGATAAAAATAAGAGCTTTATCTTCATTAGAAACAGTTGTAGGAATATTCCTACAGTATCTTTCCTTTAGATCACACATTCAAGTTACAAATCTCTTTCAATTTTCTAAATAATTTGGGCAAAGGGATCTTGATACTTGGGGTCCACAGACTCCTGCTGGAATCTAACAAAACCTATGAAAACTCCAGAGACACCAACCCATAAACTGTACCTAAATTTCATCCATAAAAGAAAGTCACCTGGCTTTGTATCATCCAAAAGTGTTAAAGACATAGGTTACTACTCACAGCACTCAATTTTTAAAATGAGAATCCTTTCCAACAAATACACCACAGAAGATTCCAAGTCCCTGCCTCCAAAAACTTACTACAGGCCATAAAATGCCTGCCAACAGGATGCGTGCCTTATTGCAGAGTGAGATGACAAGTGAATCTGAAAATTCACAAAGCCACAAGCCTGGGAGCAGTCATTACAACTGGCATTGCTCTGGCCTACATTTTCTTAAAATTATGCCAAAAAGTTGTGGGACTTGTAAGGTGGTTATCCACAGAAGAACTGAATGACAGAATAGGGTAGAGAATCAGGAAAGGAAAATTAATTAAAAAGCAAACAGGGAGAAAAACCAGCTTGGAAAGGGCTCACTGAACTGCCAACAGACACAGGACTGAGGCAAAAAACAAATGCAAAGGAGATTTGGCAGAATTCAAAAAGAACATGATCAGAATGAGCAATGAGGCCACAGCCAACTCCCAGGGACAATTCAGAAACAGAAGCAATCAGAGTGATGCTTGTAGAGATGAAAAAAGGAGAAAGTTCCCAGGACAAAGGGGAGTACAGACTGGACTGCAGGAGAGGGAGAGATGGGGAGGGAAGTGGGCAGGTCTCTTCTCCAGAAAGCAAACAGCAGCCACGCACATGCACATGGTGTGCATGCACGCACTCTCTAGGACCAACAGAGACCAACTAAGATGGGGTGCAACGAACTGCCTGAGCCACCACAAGTCAGCTCATAATTACAAACCAAGCCTTCAGGTAGGGAAGGGGGGTTACCAGCACTGGGGGATCCACACTCCTTCCCCATGATCAAGCCATACTACTCCCTCCATGAGTGCAGAACACAAGGTGGAGATGGCACCATCTGCCTTCATCTGAGCAGTTTACAGTACAGATATGTCACGGGGGCAGGGAGGACAGGCAAAATACGAATCTATGTGCCTGAGTGCATCACCCTGAAACCAAAGCTTCATTCAGAAATTAAGTGTCCTGATACCAGAGGCTGTGGATAAACTAGTGCTTTTAGACTGAAAATTTTGTACTTCATTCATTACCTGACAATTAGGAAGCAGTCAACCCTACAGGTAAGAATTAGTACTGGGGGGAAACACTCAAAAATAAATTCCAACTATGGAACTACAGAAAAACACAGTTCTGCACAATGCTGTCTACTTCAGTGTGTAATTTCATTAAAATATACATAGAATATTTCATAGAACCTGAAGTCCTATTCATTATTCCTCCAGGAGGTAGCTGTGCTGTGCCTGCTGCCTTTGCAAAAAGGTGATGACCTAGCACCAACCCAGGGACTATAGCATTATTAAACTAATACTACTACTAATAAAGGAGCTATCACTTATTAGTATGCACACTGTGTCAGGCTCTAGTGAAGGCCGTTTATTCACATAGACTTGATTACTCCTTTCAATAAGATATTAAGGCAGGGAGTTAAGTGCCATCTCTACTTTGTGATCAAGAAGTAGGTCAAAATAGCGACTCATTTGTCCAAGGTTACAATACTCATCATAGGCAAGGCAGGATTCGAGCCCAGCCTTGGCACCCTGAACAACTCCATAAGAAGTTGCTGAACTTAAACATTTCCACTTCACTGTGCTATTAGTGACCTATTCATTTTTTTCCATGGTACCCTCAGGCCCAAAAGAAATAACAAGTAAAGGCTCCATTTACTAAGAAGTGAGGTCGAGCAACATCCTAGTAGTTTAAGTGGTGTCTGACACATACCCTTTTATTTTTTTGCAAAATTCAAGAATATTCCATGGCAGCCTTGAGACTTTGCTGTGTTGCCCTGGGGTGCCTCTAGATGGAATCCACAGAGCTACATTTTCACGGCTGGTAGAATGACTATACTGAGAGTCCCAATTAAAGAGTTTTCCTGTCTCCTCACTTCTCACAAAAGAGAACAGTAACTCCCACCAAGAAGAGGCCATGTCTTTCGTCACTGACTCTGGACTGCCCTTGCGCCTCCTTTGGCTGCTAAAATGCAGCACAAGTCTTGGGATTAAAAAGGGCGTGCATGCTTCACTTACCCTCTTGAAACCACATGAATGGCCTGTGCTCTCCCATCACAGGTGGCGGTCTATGGGGCATGGGCTCCTGTGGAGGCCATCCTAGACCAGATTCCATCACCCACCTCTACCCCAACGGACCACAAAAGCGAGTTGGCCAAGACCAAAAGGAGCACCCAACTGACGTGCAGACTCACAACCCCCAGTAAACCTCACTATTTCAAGCAACTAAGTACTGGGATAGATCATCAGATTTCAAAAGTGAACTGATAAAATCTAATTCATGACAGTGAAGTCCCTAGAAGATCAGGGCAATGAGTCCTTATTCCATGCCACAATGAGAACTACAGTCCTTTAAATGTGGAGTTGTAACAACTTGTGAGATACCGAGTATCATGCTCTGTTGTGAGATATCTGAACCCAGTATCTGTGAAATCTGCAAGTGATTTAAATTAGTGTGGCTTTGTCATGCTCATCTTTAACACCACTGTGACTTATGTATTACCACAAATTTCCTAGAAGGAAAAAAAAGATGAGGGAGTGGAACTATAAACCTGCTTCCTTTCCCCTTATACCTCCTGGAAGCCAGTAAGTAACACGCAATATTTATTGATTGCCCATCTTATCCATTCTGTATGTACAACATCTGTCCTGCAAACCAGCTCTCAAGAAATTTCAACAATTTTTGGTGGTGATACCAAATCCTTCAGGGAAAGGGCAAGGAAAAAATTCTCTAAATGTTGCAATTTCCCAACTCTCACTGTTTCCCTCTCCCTGTCCATTTAGTGACTTACTGAGACCCTGTCTCAAAAAAAAAAAAAACAAAAAAAAACCCCACAAACTTTTTTAATGGGGAATGAACCGCAGTGCAAAGGCCTTAGATTAAACTCCAGTAACTCCCCCACCATACACAAGATGGCTAGCTCTGCAACATTCAGGGTACAAAGCACATATTCTTCTGCCTTTGTGGAACTCAGTGTGGCTATCATAAAAGGTCCTCTTCCCTCAGCAAAAGGGCAGATAACCCAGCCTGATTCTATCAACGTCAAAAGTCCAGAACAGGTGGCGGGCCCCGTGGCTTCTCTTCGGGAATGAAAATACCCAGCTAATTAACCTTGATTATAGCCTCGGTGTGTTAGGGAGACCCAAACTCAAGCTGCTTTCTTAATGAAGAATGTTAATAAACCGGCACCACTGGGGTAACTACTTCATAGGTGGTTGAGGCAGTGTCTGCTGCTTTTCTTCTTGAAGCAGCTTTCAGTTCAGTTTTCAGCGCCCTCGCGCCTACTTCCTCAGGGGACTTCAGTCTAGTGAATTAAGACTTGCGAGTCTCACGTTCATATAGATAAATTGGACACTCCAGTGAGATTCACTAAAATCATACAACACGGAAGTGCACAAGTTTGGCATATCCCAGATACTCCCAAGCGCTTAAAACCAATTTCTTTTCTTCCTTTCAGCTATAAGAACATGCCTGCTACACACGTGTGCACATTCTTTCAGCTCACACTCATCCCCTTCTGCCAATATAGTTGTCACATCTATAGTAACAACAGCAAAAAGGTCTGAGAGTCATACCCAAAACATATATTCATTCAACTAAATTCAACCTAATACCATGCGGGGTAAGGGGGATGACTAACTGAGACTCCTAAGGGTGTTATTAATCTCCCAGAACTCTTCTCTTCCTAGAAAGAATACCAGCAAACTCCTTACAAGACCGCAGAGGTAGCTAATGAGAAACAAGCCCCGGGATCCTAGGAAACAGCGTGATATTATTCTACTGAAGCTGGTTACTGCTAAGAGTATTACAGCATTATTCTCAGGCCAAAGAACTCCAATGGTAAGCAAGACGCCTGTCATATACAGAGTAGGGCTCCAAACCATTTATATAGCCCTTGGGGAGTGGGGATAAGAGCAGCAGGGGGCATATCGTCCCCATGGAGAACTCTTCCTCACCCACACCTGCCTCCTCCAGCAACTGAGAACCCACAAGGATTACTCCCAGAGGCACAGCAGCAATGGCAAACACAACAGCACAAAAAATGATGCCAAATCCGATTTCATTAATTACTTTCCTATGTCTGGTGTGAACTGTCTCATGGAAATATGAGGATGAATCGTATTTCCCACCTATATTAGGAGACCTGGGTCTCTTTAGCACACTTCCCTTGCCAGCCCTATTTATTCTCCTAGTCAAACTATTGTTTTCCTTGAGGATTTTCATGTAAAATTCTTAGGTCACGAAAACACCTTGACTAACACAATAGATTCCATGTGAAGGAAGAAGTACTGTGGTTGGTTGTGCTTTTGGTTGTCAAGTAGTTATAGCTGCCTCACTTCCTTCTTTACTTACAAGCCCTGCATCTTGGAAGTGCGCTAGATTGCAGTATGTGAATTTCCTACTCACAACCTGAAAATCAAGTTTGGAAGAAGAAGTTCAAGTTTCCCAGAACTACAATATGAACAGTCCCCAGCCCTGCCCATCTATCACCTGCAGGCTGCCCTAGGCAGAACAATTAATGTCCAGCTTTAATACTTATAAATTTAGCTAGCTCAAATGAAGGTCCCTCATTTGGACCTTTGTTCTTTATTTCTGCTAATGTCACTGTAACAAACAAAAACATATGGTGAGAACAGAATATGATTCAGTATAAGACACCAACTCCAACTTCTCCCTTGCAGAGCAATTGATAAAGAGTATGCAACACGTCAACCTTCTTGCAAACTTGAAATAATGCTTTTCTAATGTCACTATCTAAAACAGTACAATAAAATCCATTATCACAAAGCAAAGTCCTCCAGAAGCAAGCATAATGGGTACATTAAAACCACAAAATAATACCATCACACACTCACTGGAATGGCTCGTGTAGAAAGACAAGAAGTACTACGTATAGTAAGGACTTTTACATTGCTGGTGAAAGTATAAAACTGGTACAACCTTTTAGGCAAACTGGTAGTATGTCATAAAACAGAACATCTGTGCCCTTTATGCTTCTAAAATCCTATTTCTAAGTGTTTATATAGACTTATGTTCACCACTCTACTGTAGATCTGGGCTCACCATAACCTAGGTCAGCGATGAAGAACCTACAACACACATGCCGCAGGGGGCTGTTTGTATCATGAAAAGTTCTAAAAAGGTTTCTCATCACCGACCTAGGACATTTCCAGAAGCACTATTAGTAATAGCTGGAAAGTACACAATGTCCATACATGGGAGAGTGGCTGACTAAACTGTGGTATTTGCACACAATGTAAGTGAGTAATCTATAACTATACACAATATGGATGAGTTCCACAATATAACATTGAGAAAAAAAAAAAGCCAAACACACAACAGTACATACTCTATGAGCTCATTTATCTAGTACCAGACCAAATGCATCTGTAATGCTGGATAGCAGGGAGGTGGGAGGGGAATTAAGAGTACCGGCTGGATGAAGCCGGGCGTGGTGGCTCACGCCTGTAATCCCAGCACTCAGGAGGCTGAGACAGGCGGATCGTTGTGAGTTCAAGACCAGCCTGGGCTACAAAGTGAGCTCAAGGCCAGCCTGAACGGCATAGTGAGACCCTGTCTCAAAAACAGGGCTGGGGATCTAGCTCAGCGGTCTAAGCGCCTGCCTGGCAAGCACAAGGTCGTGAGTTCAATCCCCGGTGCCGCAAAAAAAAAAAAAAAAAGTACTGGCTGGGGGACCACGAAAGGCATTCTGCAGAGCTGACAACGTTCTGTTTGCTTACCTGAGTGACTGAGTGGTTAGGGGAGTTTGTATACTTTGTGGAAATTCATGGAGCTGTACATTCACCTTATGTACTTTTTCTGCAAGTATATTACTTTAATTAAAAGTTAAAAATAACATCAAAGAAACTAGTTAGGTCAAGACGCATCAAAATGTTGATTTGCTGTTAGACTGTAACATAGGAAATATATATTTGTCCCACTCATCCCTCCTCCTCTTCCTGCCATTGAGCTTCCTAGTAATTTCCTAAGTGAGAGGATTTTTGTTAAAATAGATGGTCTTGATCCTCACTTCCTGACACAAAGAGCCTTTCTAAGTCTCTGACAAACTCTAGGGTGATTAACACTGCCTTTTATATGCTTCATGCCATGACTGAGCTTGGAGTCCCTAGAGAGCAACAGGGTGGGAGACCTGTGGCCAGAAACACCTAGGTAGAACGAGGGGATTGGAATCATCAGTCCCAGCCCCTAAACTCTGGGCAGGAAAGGCTGGCGATCCACTTGATCCCCAGTGACCAGTGATTTAATCCATCTTGCCTACATAATGAAGCTTTCATAAAACCCCTACATAACAGAGTTCAGGGAACTTTCAAGTTGGTGAGCACATCCACATGCTAGCCCCACTCCAAAGGGATGGAAGGTCCTACACTTAGAATTCTTCCAGACCTTGTCACATGCACCTCTTCTTCTGACTATATATTTGTATCCTTTGTCACATCTTTCACAATGAACTGATAAACAGAAGTGAACGTTTCCCTGAGTTTTTTTGAGCCATTATAGCGAATGATCGAACCCGAGAGAACACCTGTTTTAGCTCCTCATCATCTTAGAATGCAAGATTTAAAGTGGGGGAGGAGGGCAACTTGCACTCAGCTGGATGTATCTGGTATGTTGCAAAGCCAGTCCAACATCTGAGGAGACAAACTGCCACCCCACCACCTGGGACAACTATTTATCAACCTGCAGATTCAGCCCAACCATCTAATTTGTTACCACCTGTCATCTAACCAGCTTTCTCTGCTCTAGAGAAAAAGGGTGAGGGCATATGCAAAATGATGCTTTTACCCACGTTAGCAGCACAGACTTCTTGAACATAAAATGTAAACACCACCCAAAAGGCCTGTCCAGACAGGGCTCTTCCCAAGATGAAAACAGAACTTCAATGTCAAGAGAAGACAAGACAAACATTTTTTTACAATGCACTGACTTCAACAAATCAGCATTCTATGTCTGGCAGAGCTTAGCATTCAAGCTTTTTCATTTACATTATCACTCAGGAGACCTGCAAGTCTCGAGGTCTTATTGACATGTTCCCTCTCCTTGAAGATAATCATTTGAGCCATTAGAATTGAATAATAAAAGGAGTATTTCTGAAGAAGTAGAAGGCAATGGGGAAAATGCAAGTCTTCTCCAGAATTTTCCAGGGAAAACAAGATCCTTGCTTCTAATTTCCAGAAAGCTTTAACACAGGATCTGCCTCAGAAATGAAGTTCATTATCTTAAAGGATGTTATACTGTTATACAAATAAGCCAGTCTTATACACAATTCCTCTGCTTCCGCCACCCCAAAACCACACAAAAACACAAAGAGGGAGAGAACCGGCTGCTGATGACTCTGGGGAGCAGGACAGGCCTGGGTCTTTCCATGGACATAGCTTTCTCCATGCTTATGGAACAGAGAACCCCAGGTGACCCTGAAAAAAATGATGCCAAGCACACCAGTGAGGCCTTTCCTTATTTTATTTCATTTTTAAAAATTTTTCCCCAGGGCCTGGATCCAATGGCATACCTCTGTTATCTTAGCACACAGGAGGATTTCTGCAAGTTCAAGGCCAGCCTGGACTATATAGTGAGGTTAAGACTACATAGTGAGACCCTCCCTGTCTCAAAAAGCTGAAAAATATTTTTTCCTCAGGAGATAACAGTAAGAATTTGGCTTTTAATTTTTTGCCATGCTTGTGATTAAACCTAGAATTTCACGCATGCCCCACCACTGAACTCCATCTCCAGTTCTCACACATTTTTTAAAAGTCAATCCAAGAAGAGAAAAACAGATATACAGAAAAAGTGGTTATATCAATTTGATTTTTGATTTCCTTAGATACAGAGTTTCATGACTTGACTTAAACAAGACAAGTCCTTAGACATTTCACATAGATCTAATGATGTAATACAAGTTCCTTTTAGTTTTTTTTTTTTTTAACTGAGAAAAAGACTAAGGTTTGAGGGCTAGGAATGTAGCACAATGGCAGTGTGTTGCCTAGCATATGTGAGGACCTGGGTGTAGTTTCTAGGATGGCAGAAAAAGGCAGGCAGGCAGGCAGGCAGGCAGGCAGGCAGGCAGGCAGGCAGGGAAGGAAGGAAGGAAAAAGAGAGAGAGAGGAAAAGAAAAGAAAAGAGGAGAGGAGAGGGAGGGAGAGAGAAAGAGAGAAAAAGGAAAGAGAGAGAGAGGACAGGACAAGACAAGACTAAAGTATTTGGTTTATTGATCTATCTGTGTTATTTATATCACAAATACTAGGCTCTTTTCTTTTTCAAGTGGTGCTGGGCACAGAAGCTAGGACTTTACACGTGCAAAGCAAGTACCACTGAGCTACATCCCCAGCCCACAAATATGAAAGCAAATAAATAGAATTTATTCCCTTTTGTATGTTGGGAATAAAGATATTTCCAATCCCCGATTTTCAGATACACTACTTAAAATATTCCTAAATAGCTAACTGGCTACCTCTCACCTGCTAAAGCTAACAGATGCCAGGCTGATGACAAAAGCCTCCACTTCTCTTGGGCACCAAACTCCCTAGGCAGCCAGCATAGTCTAATTTAGTTGGTTTCTGAGGGTGGTACACACAATATATGAACTCTTTTTATTACATCATTAGGGGTGTCTTAATATGCTGAACCCCATCAAATGCATAAATTGGTGCATGTTAATTACAGTGAGGCCAAATTAAGTGAGTTAATTTAGAATAAAGTTGAAGACAAACATATGAAGTCACTGGTATAGGGAATTTCTCAGCAACTGTGCCTGAAAGTAAAAAAGTGAGGGTTTAAAGGAAAAAGTCAGCCGAGACTCAGAAAGCTCTGTCTGGTACAAAGTGCTGTCTTGCTGTGTCCTTGAGGATCCTTCACCTCTCTTGCCTGGGCAGGAATTACCAGAATGTCAGCGACAAAGCTGACAGGGTTAGGACAGTGTAACAAACATGAAATCTTAGATATAGAACTTTAAAGTGTTTTTGCCTTCCAGTAAGGTATGACCATCAGCCAACTGAGACCCAGGGACCTTTATTGAACTACGACACACAGACCAATGCGGTAATAGAACAGAAGCTAATCCCTCCTTTTAAAACCTTTCTGAGCTGTGGAAAGTAATTTTGCCAAGCTGGTAGATGCTAACCTCCAGAGGTGGGCTCAGTGGTAGGTAGGAGACTGCAACATAGCACCAAGCACAAACATTAAACATCACTGCAGCCTGTGGTCTGTTCTCCATAACTGCACAAGCCTTCTAGCAAGAGAGGGCTTTGCAAGGCCAGAATTCATCGTGAGGCTCCTAAAATCTCTTCTGAACCTATCAGGAGCCAATGATCAGTATCTCCAGTAAGCAACCACCTATTTTCAACCTTTTGGTATCATCATGCGGTTGGTCATGCGTCTTGAGAAAGCACAATCTAGAGCCTGAAACATTAGTCAGTCTGGTTGGCTCAGGTCACTGGAGGAGGAAAATAAACATGCACAGACAGGTTAAGCTTTCCAAAGATAAACACCTATTTCTTCACTGTCTGTACTACTCTTAAATAACAGCCTTTCACAGCAGGCAGAATTGACAGCCTTCCAAAATTGCCCCTGTTAATATCCCAGAATATGAGTATTACCTGATAAGGCAAAGAGGAATTAAAGTTGCAGGTGGAGTTAAGGTAGCCCATCAGCTGGCCTTTAGATAAAATAATCACCCTGGATTATCCAGGTGGGTGCAGAATTATCTCAGGGCCCATGTATGTGCAAGAGGAAGTGGAAGAGTCAACATCTACAAAGCATTAAGACCAGTGTACAGAGGGAAGAGGCCATGTGTCAGGGGATGCAGGCAGCCTCCAGAAGTTGAAGGGGCAAGCATGCAGATTCTTGCCTGCAGCCTCCAGGAAGGCACACAGCCTACTGATACTTGATAGGCCCTGTGAGACCCTGGATTAGTTCTCTATGACCACTGTAAATACTTGCTATTAATTTGGTTGCTTAGAACACCACAAATTTACTCCTTCATGGTTCTGGAGTCCACAAGTCTGAAATCAGTATCACTGGGGAGAAATTAAGCTGCCAGTGGGGCCCTGCTTTCTCTAGAGGCTCAAAAGGATGATATGATCTGTCCCTGACCTCAAGCAGTGCTTGTAGCTGCCTGCTTTGGTTTGTAGTCACATCAATCCAATGCCTGCATTCATGGCTTTGGGAGGGGGGGAGGGAGAAATACTAGGAATTGAACCCAGGGAGGACTGAGCTACATCCCTATACCTTTTTATCTTGAGACAGGATCTCACTAAATTGCCCAGGCTGGCCTGGAACTTGCAATCTTTCAACCCTCAGCCTCCTGCATAGCTGGAATTACAGTCATGTACCACCAAACCGGCTTGCCATCTTCCTTTACTCTTAACACTCCTCTGCCCCTCTGTTAGAAGAACATTTGTGATAGCATTTGGGGCCCACCTTGATAATCCAATATACCCTCTGCATTTCAAGATGTTTAACCTAATCACATCCACAGAGCCCTCTCTTCTACATAAGGTAACATTCACAGGTTCTATGGGTTAGAGAATGGTGTCTTTGAGGGACATTATTCAACCTACTGTAGGGCCAGCAATTTCACACTTCTGGTCTTCAGAACTGTACAGTAATACATTTACGTGTTAAGCCACTAGGTGTGATCATTTGTTACAGCTAGCCTATTCCTGGTGTTACAGGGAAGTAACTCCCAACCTGATAGATGTGCCAAGCTCTTGTCTCATGACACTGAAGAATGGAGTCCAGGACAAAGGAGGTGAAGAGTAGAAAAGTTTTAGTAAGTGAAAACTTGTAAGAGGGAGGAAGGTTCCTGAAAGTGTGTTGCTGCTGAGGCTTTGTTTAGGGGGTTTTATACAGTAAAAGAGCATTGCAGATTAACTTGGCGCAAACTGTGATCAACCTGTAGAATTACAAGTATAGTTAGTTAGCTGGTAATGATCTAATAGAAAAACAAGGTACACAGCAAGAGTACCTAGCAGGAGAACAAAAGCATTTTTAAAAGGGTTAGGAGTGAGGGTCAGAGGCTTCTGGTTATCTACATGTTTGTTACATTGTTTCTACGTGTGTTATATTGTTCAGGCTTGCTGTTTATCTCTGGGGAGGCTTGCAGGCCTAGTCATTGTGTTTCATGCTGGGACCCAGTTTCTGTCAACTCAGCCCCTGACCACAGGCCTGGTTTGCTTCATCTCTGTTCTCTGTCTTGAGTTTGGTCCCTTTCTAACTGCCTATCAATCTCTAACTTAGCTATCGGTACTACTATTATTCACATCAGTATCTTGGGGACCCTGTGAATCTAAGGGGATCTCTCTTTCTATTAGTATACTTGAAATGCCAGAATGCTAAGATTCAGCAGGAAGTAACCATTAGAAATTACAGACATCAACTTCACTTTCCTCTGCACCACTCACAAATTCTTTAAACAAACTGTCTGGTGATTCATAAAGCAAAGAGGGAAAAAAAAACTGTCATTCATTTCAGAGAAGTTCTCTTAATAATAAAAGAGTACACTCCATCCACAAAGGTTAAAGAGCTTTGCTCACAAAGCCAATAATACCAAGTATAAATAGAAGGCAATAGAAGAACTGAAGGACTGTTCTCAATTAAGGATAGCCCCTTCTGTAGCTCACCATGTTCAGATATCCAGGGCCCAGGCTCTGTCCTGCAACCTTGTCTCTGTCTGTACTTACCCCTTTAGTGAGCACATCCTGCCCTATAATATCACCTATAAGCCAAGGTTCTCATATTCATAAATCTAGCCTTGAACCCTCACACTCAATTGAGCTCCAAATCCAAATATCCAATATTCATCAGTTCCTCTAGAATATGTAGTATGTGTCCCTAATTTAGTAGGCTCAAAACAGACTCACTAATGTCACATAGGCATACATATGGCCTCAGCAAATATCACTGCCACTCATCCAGCTATTTCAACCAATGAGAGGCAGTAGGAAACAGGGAGGTACACTTTTTGGCGATGGGGAAGAAGATCTGGAGAAAGTGGAGATGGGAGAAGAGGGAGGAAAGGGGACCAAAAGTGATGAAGAAATGATATATGTACCAATTTCCCAAAATAAATGTAATTAGTATTTATTCCAAACATATAGTGTACTAAAAAAAAAAACAATTTTACACACACACACACACACACACACACACACACACACACAAAGATATCACAGCTGAGGTCTTGTACTTCATTTTCATTCCCTCTCCTTGCTTGATTTCTCTTTTCATGTGCTGAATGTCCTGCCCCAACTGCCTGGCTCCCTTACCTTGTATCTTGTTTCGTCTCCATCATAACTCTAATTTGCAAGGCTTCCATCCCAGGGAACCAGGCCACTTGGTAATCATCAAGTTTTCTCATGAATGTCGCAATCCAGCCTCCTAAAACATCATCTCACTGTCCTAGGAAGCATGGGTCACAGGATGGAACAAGGCTCTTAGACAGAAATGAGAACTTCCAGTAGTGAGAAGAGATCCTCCCTACAATAGTAAGGTCCCAATATGTCTTCATTCATTCCTGTTTAAAAAATGAGTACGTGACTATGTCATCCTCTCAAGGGGTGGGAGGGCTGTCAAATCAACAGACGGTAGGAATCACAAGGATGTGTGAATGAGTGCTGGCAAGAACGAGAGTGAAGATTAGGAGGGAAAGAAGCTCCATGCAAATCACGTAAGAAAAGTTACTCAGGAAAGGGACAAATCCAATCCTTTTATAAAGCTCTGTACCCAAGGCTCACCATCAAACGAAATGCTTCCCCTTCATCCATGCAAGGTTAAGTCCAATTTGTACCAGACAGTAAGGACAGCAGAGGATTTCACCCCCATCAAATAAAATCTACACAACACACCTGAATGCAACTACTGGTGCATTCTTTAGAGGAAGAAATGAATGTTCAGAGAGGTTCAAGGCCAACTTCCACATGTTGTTTGTGGCCTCTCAAAACTTCTGGAGGTCAACAAGAATGCTTTAAAAAGAAAATTAGAAGAAAATGAACACAATCCATCCTGGGCACAGGTGTACAATAGAATTTTTGACATTTTTAATGGATGAAGGGGGTCTACTAAACCCAGTTTCAGTCCCTTCAGAGTCATAATGTACCTCTGAAGAGGCAGAGTGACTTGCCCAGGGCTACAAGGTCAAGAACTGGAGAGTTGATCTGTACTACCCTTTGCCAGACCACCAGTAGGCCTCTCCAGACTCTTATGACACCTCCTAAAATCAGAGGTTACTAGAATTTCAGAAGTCCTATCTCTTGGGCTTTATAAAAGTACATTTTTAAAATGCAAGAATCAATTTGTTGTCAGGAGTATGGCTCAGTGCTAGAGCACTTGCCTTGCATGCAGAAGGCCTGGATTGATTCTCCAATATTAAGAGGGAAAATAAAAAGGTTACTAGTGCTAACAATGTACCTTGCAGGACTCAGTGAAATCTGATTATTCTTCCTGCAAGAGCTCTTCAGCCTAACAAGAAAACAAACTGTTCTTAAACATTAAAATTAGCAATCTCTGGGCACTCCCTATCTCCAGCACTCTGGGAGAACAAACACTGAGAATTTTAAAGAACATCCTTCATTGTGTTGGGATGACCTGGGATACTGATTAAAACTGGACATCCCAGAGTCCAGCCACACTAGCAAGAATGCTTAATTTTTTCTTGACAGTATCTTGGGAAGTAACTATTAGATTATGGATTACTTTTATTTTTCCTTTACATTAGTAAATTTTCCCCCCTGATTCTGTGACTTGTGTTCAGGATGGTAAAGAGACCATTACAAAATAATTACTACAGAACGAGACAATGGGTCTTATAGGATTAAGAAAGACTTTAAAAGAGCCTACCTAAGATGTGATGTTGAAATACTGCTCATTTCAAAGTAGAAGCACTCCCTACAGACATTCCTACCACACAACACAAACACACACACACACACACACACACACACACACACACACACAGAGTGAAGACAGAGAGGCTATCGAGGCTGGTAACTATAGCCTGATTCCTAGAGCAGCGCTCCTATTTGGGTAGTGAGTTCTACATCAGTGCTGTAATCTTTTTGAGTTGCTATAAAAAAAATACCTTAGACTGGTTAATTTAGATGCAGCAGAAGAGTTTTTGCTCACAGTTATGGAATGTCCCAGATCAAGGCACTAAGCAGTTAGTGTCTGGCTCTTCTCTGCTTCATAAATGGCACTTTCTAGCTGTGCCCACTCCCCATGGTGGAAGGGGATAAACAAACTCCCTCTGAGACTGTTTCATAAAGGCACTAACCCCATTCATGAGGCTTCTGCCCTTATGATTTAACCATCTTCCCAAAGCCCCCAGTCTCTTATTTAATACTATCACATTGTGAATTAGTTCTCAACACATGCGTTTGAGCACAAACCACAGCAACCAGCAACACAGAGAAACTTAACATAAATTTTTGGATAGCGGTTACTGGGGCAGAAGGCAGAGAAGGGGATAGGAAAAGAGAGGAACTCAGAAATAGGTATGACCTACTGGTGAGCCCAAGTCCTTGGGTTGAATGGTTCCAAGGGTATTCAATAATAAAAACAATGCTATAAAACTAGTCTTACGTATTCATTAGTATCAATCATTAAACTAATAATCACAGAAAAGGATTCTGTGGCCATACTAAATGCTGACACCATGTATTAGTGATAGTAAACCACGTATGAGCACACTTCCTTTCAGACTTGAGTGCATATCAGAAGCGAGGGATGGGTAATCACTGTTCTCATTTTTTAAAAAATAATTTTTTTTGTTGCTTTTTTAGCACTTGGCATGGGGAGTGTGGCCTTCTAAGCAGCGTGTCAACACAGATAAAGACACTGGCGTCTGGCAGTCACCAAGGCCACCTCAGACAACCATTCTACTTTCTCATTAGCATTGTGCAGCTGCTACCTCACTTCACAATGCCACCCACCTGAGGGGGTCTGACAAGCACAGGTCACCCTGAAGGCAAAAGGAGAAAAGGCTCTGAAGACAAATCATGAAAGCTGTTTCACCCTGTCTGGAGCTGTCACCAGCTGACCCAACGTTGCCAGAAGACACCGACTTCTTTTCTGAGGGACCTCCTGATGTTGCTATGAGGCAACTGACTGCTTGCCCCTCCACCCCATCCTTCTACACCAGCCTACCTCTTTTGCCATCAACTGGTTCCCTAATGTAAAAATATCTAGTAAAAAAGAGGCTTCTGAAATAGAATGGAAAGAGAAATCTAATTTGCTTATTACAGATGAAGCATAGCAGAGGATTTTAATACTCCATGCTCCAGCCTCACCAGCTCAACAAGAGCAGAAAAGCCCCTTTCTGTGCTCCCAAAAGACATTTCTTCATGCTCCCACTAACCTTGGGACCTACACTTTTACTTTATTGTTTTATACAAGATTGTACTTAAGCATTCACAGGCCAGTTTGTCTTAACCAGATCAAAAAGTCCATGGAGGCCAAAACCATTTACACAGCCTTGATAGGCTTTATCTATTCCAACAACTTCCCAGCACATTAGAGAGAAACTCACAACTCCTCAAATACAGCCTATCACTATCTGACCTTTCTTTCCAAGCTCATCTCGTCCTACACCCCTGCCCCACCCAAAGTGTCAGTCTCACTCCTGTCTCACCACAGACACCTCCCTCCCCATCCCCTCCCTGGGTCTGGCAAGTCCTTTCCACAGCACAACCCAATGCAAGGGACTGGGCTGTGCCTGATCACCTTAGGAAGCATACAGTCCTTTCCTTCATGATTACAATACATTAACTAGCTAAAACCACCCTACTTATTTCGTTTATTCCACAATGGAAACTCCGTGAGGACAGGGAATGCCTCAGTTTTATTCACTACTACCTCCTTGGTGATTATAGCATGGCCTAGTATACAATAAGAGCTCAATTATTCTTAGAGTGAATAAATGGAGAGAAGCTAATACTAAGGCAGTTTAGAACAGACAGCACTAATTGTACACCAAACCAGGCTTACCCGGTTATATTCAAGGGTAAAAGACAAAGAGTGGCTAAACAGAAAAAAAAGCAAGAAAAAGACCACAGCACCAGTAATTGGCAATGACTGCCATTATCCAAGAAGAACAGTTATGTTCCTGTGAACACAGCAGAGACAACAAAAACTTCTAGTAGAACCCAAGAAGAAAGATGTCAGGGGATCTCTAGATGATCCTGTCACAAGTACTTGGCCTGAAGGCTACACTCCCTTGGCAGAAAATCTGTTTAATCCTTCAGACAATTATGGTGCCCAAGGCCAGTTCATCACATATTTCTGGACTCCTTTCTCAGAGTTTTTCAGCCTTTAGAGGGAATGACAGTGTTGGCCAAAACAATCATCACTGCCCAAACAGAACACTTACAAAGTGCAAAGCATTAAATAATTCTTAATTTCAAAGAAACTGACCTGAGGGAGAACATGAGTTTCAGGCAGTCCCCAAACGAGCTACTAATTAATGGTTTTAAGACTCTGATTACTCATAGCTGTAATCTTTGCTGGATCACTGAATCTCCTTGCAGGCTGAACACACTCATTTCTCACATCCGAACCACCTCCATCTATAGAATATCAGTTGCAAATCTGCTTCCCTCCAACTGCATACAACTAATGAGCAATAATGCATACTAGCCACTAGGCAGAGGTATTTCCCAAGCAAAGAATTTGAGTGAAGTCTCAAATAATAAGGTGAAGTCTCAAATAAGGGAAGAAAAGAAAAAGCAAAGAATTCTAGGTAAGCCCTAGGAAGATCATGAACAAAACAAGAACGAAATCATAAAATAAATATGATTACTTTCTCATTGCTGGCACAAAATACCCGACACAAGTTAAAGAGGAAAAGCTTATTTTTAGCTCATAGTCTGTAGAGGTTTCAGTCCAGTCAGCTGGTTTCAAGGCCAGATGGCATGGCAGAAGACAGTCCATGGCAGGGTAAGGAAGAAGTGGCATGGCGTGTTTCCCTTTATTCCATCTAGGCTATATGCCTATTGGTCGGTGTCACCCACACCCCACACATCATGGTCCTTCAGCACCTCCATCACGCATATCCACAACTATGCTAAACCAATTAGTGAACTAACCCAGTATCACATACCCATGATCCAGGCACTCCTCAAAGGCCTGTCTATGAGTACATGAGGTTTGGGGGACAACTAGATATAGTTGGGGGAAAAAAACAAAACAAAAAAAAACACCTAAAGTTCACAAAGAGAATTGGTAGACCACTCTATAGAATAGAAGGTAAAAAAAGCATTGTCTCTCTAAACAGGAATTTAATGCTTCAGCCCCAGAGCCAATGGCTGAATGAAGTGCAGGCTACTGTTTTTTAGAAAACAGGAAAACAGCAGCAAGGGGGCAAAAACACAGGTATGGCCAGTCCTGAAACGCCAGCCTCCATCAGAGAACTCACCAACAATCCAAGGGTGACAAAAAAAGGGAGAACAGCTTTCAGTTAACAAAAAGTCCCAAAGCTTTTACCACTCTGCCCTGCCTCCCGTCAAGGTTCCAGCCCCATCCTGGGAGACTGTTTCCTGGGCAATGCGTGCTTCCGAGTTGTACTAGCAAAGAGCAAACACACTGGCCTCCTATGAGAAGTGGAAGGAGGAAGGCAAAGACAAAGACTTGTGCAATCAATCAGAGGGGAGAGGAGGGGAAGGGAAGATAGTACGCTAGGAGTTTACTCAAATTATGCAGAAAAGATCTCCCTAAGAAATAATAGCTTAGCATAAGAACTCCAGAATGGAGTTTTATGTTTACTTTCAAATCTATCATCAATTTTGGAAGACATGGAAGTATTTAATTTCTCTGAAGTGGTACACATGCAACATTTCCTGGTGTGCTAATTTTTACCTTCTGTTAACCAAAATGTTTTAAGACAACTTAATATGCCACAAGAAAACATTACAAGAGAACTGCAGGGCTGCACACAAATGCCGTTCATCTAGAAAATAAACTTGTTGAGGGTCAGAAACAGCCCAGTACCTAACATTTACAATTTAACCTGTAATATAAACCCCTCCACAGAAGAGAAATTATGGTTCATTTACCAGTAGTTTTCAGTAGTAAAAAGACTGCAAAGCTGAGGTTTCCAAACCTGGTCCATCATTTAACCCACATGGTAGCCTAGCCCATTGCTAGCCTCACTCTAAGAACCTGCTTTAGTTGCTCTACTGTGGTAGATCACAGGAATACTCAAATTTAACCAGTCTAATCTGACCAGTAGGTGGGGCTTGGAGCAGCTGTGCTAAGGAATATGGTAAGGATGGGTTGAGTACCTTCAACTACACCAAGGATACTCTTGCTTGGTAACTTATTTTATACTAAAATGCTCCAAAGATTTTATTAATTCTGCCACCTTGGACGGGGTCCAGATGGTCTGAGATGCTCAAGTCTCACATCCAGCTGGGCTCAAGAACAAAAAGTGTCATCCAGCTAACTCCTTGGACACTGCTATCAGTTGCCTGGTAGCTCTGAAGAACATTAGGTCAGAATGCTGGCAATATGCAGAACTGGGCAGAGTCTGAGAGCCAATGTGTACATTTTGCATTTTGTAAATGCCAATCATGACAGTATTCACAAAAGGCAGCTAGAGACTCACAGATAGGCTCAGTGAGTCAAGAGAAGCAAACTAAGTTTAGAAAATTTGCTTCTTTCTTCAAGATAAAGAATCCTGAGAATATGGGCCATTGTTCTTTCTTGGCTACTCGGGGTTTCAAGATCCTTTTATTTACAGTTACCAAGAGACTCTACTGTAGATGCAAGGCCCCAATAGGACTTTGTTGGACTGCTATTATTCCTCCAGAGCCACTCCACCTATGGAATCAGGAATTCAGCAGCATATCTGGTTGCACATACTATAAGCACCTTCACAGCCAGGTGGCAAGATGACCAAATTATGCCCAATCAGAAATGAGTGAGAGAAATATTTGTAACTTCTGGGTCATCCTCTCCCTTTGCCCTTCATCCCACCTTTTCTCCTTCCTTATCTTAGGCCAGAAAAGGGAGAACAATGATAGAGATGGCAGAACGACAGAAGGAAGCTGATCCCCTGGACCCATGAATAGAAATGTCAGGACTGGGGATCTAGCTCATTTAAGCCCCTCTGGTTTGGGGTTTCTGTTAGATCAGTAGAGCCTGTATCCTAAAACGGGTTCTGAATTCCATGGAAAACGATAAGCACTACTGATAAGCAGCAATCCCTTTATACCTTCCTTTGTCTTTGGTCTACCAATATAGCAGACATTATCCTCCACAAAGGGCAGCGGAGTTTTGTGTTGAAGGTGCACAGAATAGTTCAAGAGCAACTCAAGGTTTTTGGCAAATGGTTGCTTATTAACCCCGTAGGAGGCACAACACCATCTGGCACTCACATCCGGTGGAAGATCTATTGATAGGGATCAATTCTGAACGGCAAGCAAGTTTATTTTTACCTTTTTAAAATTTCATGCACAAAACTACAAGGACATAAATGTCTGAGTTAGGCATGCCAGGGACATTTAACAAAATGGGGAAGTGGGATCCAAAAATGGGATCCAACAGAAGCCAGCTTTCATCATGAGTGATTAACACTCACCCAGCAAATCCTACAGGGACTCGTCCCAAACTCTTAAGAAACCACAGAGTTTTCAGGCATTTAAGAATCTGCTCTGGATCCCAGACTGCCCTGGATCCCCTGACGTCACGCTTGGAGAGGCTCCCTCACATCCCACTGGGACTCTGCAGAGGGCTGGGCAGGAGGGCTCCAGATCATGTCTACCACAGCCTGGGAACAAAGTTAGAGACTGTGTGAGATGTCAGCCAATCACTGAGTGCTGGAAATGTGCACAGCACAGTCCCCTCTCTGGCTCTGCTCTCCCTAGGGAACTGCCCTCATGGAACCTCCAGCAACCAACCAGCACCTTCTAAGCGAAGTGATGTTTCTCCTGATGCAAACATAATACTTGCTCACTGCCAAAAAATTTGGCAAATACAGTAAAGGCACAAAGACATTTTAAAATCCGTTATCATTCTGCAGTAACAAACCACATTGGCAAGACCTTGGGATGAAATATATCTCTATATAAATGAAATACGTATCTCTGTATGTGTTTCATATAAACATCCCATATATACAGTGTATTTTCTATACATCAGTATCATTAGAATACTACACTTGGTTTCTTATAGTCAACTTTGTATCTTAACAGCACATTTTAAACATCTTCCCATGATATTATATATATATACATATATATTGCATTTCACTTTAGAAATGATCTTATTTTTAAATTTTTATTAGTACATATTTGCAGGACATAATGATTACTTCACCATGGGGAGTTATTACTTATTTCACTTAACACTATGATCTCACGACAGAACCCATCTTAACTTTTATCATCACTTTCCCACCCTCTTCTTCCTCCCTTCTGCCTTCTCCCCTCCCTCCATCTTTGGTCATCTTCCCCCTTTGCAAAAGATCTATCACCCTGTTTCTTCTTGCCTATCCTTTACTGTGCTCTTTTATATTCTGGGTTTCTCATGTAAGAGAAACCAAGGATATTTAAGCTTGTGTGTCTGACTTATTTCACTTAACACTATGATCTCAAGATATATCCATTTCCCTACAAATGACTCACATTTTTCCCTCTTTATGGATATACAGACCATTTCTAAGATTTCACTGTTAAGACATCATGTTATGGTGATGTGCTGCTGTACTACCTGAATATCCATGTATCACTACAATATAATGTCTAACTTTTTCAAGAAGATACTTAGAAGCAGAAGAGCTGGTTTGAATTTTGACCACAATGTAAAAGCTACATAGTACTCTACATTCATATATTATGTTTTATTAAATAATCCCACAAAACTAGGCAGTTTGCTTCCAATTTTTCTATTTAAAACGTAACACAATAAACTTTTTCACTTCTACATTTATAATTTCATGTATTTCCTTAGAATAAAGAAATTACCTTATAAAATAAGACAGTTGTTAGACTTTTAGAGTGGTAACATTTTCACATTTAAGAAAAATTGTACTTTATACTCTCCATTATCAAGTCATAAAAATGGCTATGTAGCCCATAAACCTCAACAAAGATTCTATTATTTCAATTTTAAAAATTATTTGTAAATCAGATGTAAACAACTTCTACTAATAAAAACAATCGCAAGACTTACTGTGTATGCACTTACTGTGTGCCAAGCACTGTTCTGAGTTACTTGTATGTGTAAAGTAGGGCTACATTCCTAACCCTACACTATTGAATCTGAAGCACTAGGGAAATCTGAAGCAGTAGGTGAAGTAATTTTTCCAGCTAAAAAAGTAGGAACTGGGGTTTAAACCCAAGTAATCTGAGTCCTAAGCCTAAACTCTTAAAATCCATGCCATGAACTATGTATTATCTTGATTACAAGTAGTAATCAAGTAGAACTATGTATTATCTCGATTAACAAATAGTATAGAGTTTACAAGAAATACACCTAGCTGGTCACACCTTTACCTTTATTTACAAGGGGTTATGGCAAGATATACTGAATATTTAAATTTAAAAAGAAAATATTACAGTAAAAGACACATTGCTGAGAATGATAGAATAAGCATGTTGAAAGTGAGAAGTATTTTGAGGGAGATTAATGGTAGTGTGTCTTCTACTGAAATGTTTTAAATATTCACCATATTTTATGATCATCCA